>CAUYQU010081909.1:0-22631 GCA_963574635.1 Cheracebus regulus
CCAATGATTCACTAGTAACAATTTACTAATGCCAAACAGTATCTAGCTTTTATTAGGTTAAAGCATGAGTATTAAGTGTGTACGGTGGTCACTGTGTACTGTTGGACTATCTTTTGGTTTGAGTTTGGTTACTCTCATGACTTGTGGGCTCAGGTTGTGTTTATATAGTACCATAAAAAACAAATTGAAAAGCGAAAAATTCAACCAACTGGCTGATTATGTAACCTTCACATCATACTGGTGCTTTTCATTTCCTAACTTGATCAGAGTGAGTATTTTGGTGGGTAGCAGGCACAGATTTGTGTAAGTGTTCCATCTGGTGTATGTTAGTTTTGATACCATTTAACTTTTTTAAGATCTACTTTATAAGATGAGACCAGTTTGTGTACTTGCACAGGGCTTGGTAGAGTTGCTCTTAATGTCAATACTTACTTTTACCAAAACTCAAAACTCCAACCTAGAGGGGAGCCCTGTGCTCTGCCGCAGTTGGGCTCATTTACAATATAATTGTCTCTTCTTCCAGAGGTGGAATTGCTGGTGTAGTAGCTTTGGTGTTCATTGCTTATGTTTATCACAGTATCTGGAAGAAAGGCATGCATATGTTCTGGTAAAGGTAGAATCAATTTCTGGCTTCTCTTCTTAAGAGAATTGTTTATTTCTATTTGAAGTGGCTCATGTGAGATGGCCATGCAGATGGCTAAGTGATTCTATTATGCATGGCGTCTCACATATCTTAACCAATTAAAAAGGGCTGTAGAGAATTACATGGAACTCATCCCATTCAGTAGGTCTAGGGACAGCCTCAACTAGTCAATCTCTAGTTACTTGGTTTACAACATCACACAAGCCCCTTGATGAGATTAAATTTGTGTATCCCTGGTCAGTTTGTCTATTATTCCTTGTGAACTCTCTCTCTCTCTCTCTCTCATTCTGTCTCTGTCTCTCTTGCTCTCTCTCTCTCTCTCTGTGTGTGTGTGTGTGTGTGCATGTGTCTGTGTGTGCATGTCTACAACTGTATCAGGGTTTGTCAGGGGTTGATGTTAAGCTCTCACATTCATTTCAATTAGTTTACCAAGTCATATGAGACCCTTTGAAAATGACCACTTCTTTTACATTTATAAAAACCATGTCATTGAGTTGACTTTTCTTGACTCTAGTGTTTGTTTTGAAATTTCATTTTATACAGGAAATAGACATAATCACCAATAAATGTGACTTTAATAACTTAGACCCTGGGAGCCTTTCCTGGTTGGCAAAAAAATCCCTACATGTTGCAAATCCTTCTTATGGGATATCCTATTTTTTATCTGGAGTTGAAAGTCAGGATTAATCCAGATGATTAAGAAAATCTTTCTGAAAGATACCCTGCATCCTCTTCAAAATTAAACTCTAGTTGGAATTTTCCTTACTTTCCTTACTACAGTGACAGTGTAAGTGGTAAAAGTAGATCATAGGTGGTTTTGGACTTTTCTATAGGCATTTTTAAAACTTAAAGACAATGAGATTCTCTCCAGTTATACCACAAAAAGTGGCATTAGAATATAACTTTGAGCAAACTGATTATTAATAACCAATATTAACTTGAAAATATATTCAACATACTGAAGAAGCTACAGAAGTATATAAAGAAAAGCTATAATTCTTTCATTTAAATCACTCATTCAAAAAGCCCTTATGTGATATATACTGCATATATGTGCTTGAGAGAACACACACAGAGTTCTTCAGCTCTGTAGATTCTAAAAGAAAGAACCTTCTGCAGATCGCATTTCTGAAGGTTTCTCACCCTTCCCTTTGCTTTCTAAGGCGTTGGAACAATGTGGCTCCTTCCCAGACAGTCAGACTTACTATAAAAAGTAACACCAATCATGGGAATTATAAAAGGAGAAGGGATACGCCATAAACAAGGATAAACATCTTTTTTAATGGAAAGCTGTCAGATCCATTTAAGCAGAGACCTGCTCCTTGTCCCCACAGAGGCCCCTCGTTCCTGTTCAGGGACCAATGAAGCTGGCCTTTCCTCCTAAGTGGCCCATCGTGAGAGGCTTAGATAAGGCACAAAGTTGCCCTCAATAGAGTTAAAACCCCCATTTCTGGGACAAAGTGGGAAAGCTCTACTTTTGTTACCACTCTATCCAGGAGAACAACAACAACAAAAAAAAACAAGGAAAACATCCACTTTACAAAGCCTACATTGTGTGCTGAGAAACCCTGATCCTTACTATTGTCTTCAGCCTTATTTATGCAACAGAGATGATTTTTCAGAGGTTCAGCAAAATTATCAGCAGGGCCATTTTAACACTCTATGTTTATTTATTTAGCACACTTTCCGTTTTCGAAGAGAAAGAGAGCTAAAATATTCAAGCAACTCTTTAAACAACAGTTATAGAGGGAAGAATAATTGCTCATTTCTGAATAGGAAAGCCCTCTTACTGTGAAATCCTCAGATATGACAAGTAATGTACTTTATTCCAAGCCTTCAGAAATTTATTCCGTACACACGATGTGTAGAAATGATATCTAATTACACTGTTAATTATATTGTATGTATAGTATATATACTGCATATTATCATTTCAGTACTCTTCTATGTGAACAATTGCAGCTACTAGCCATGATAGCTGTTTCTGACCAACTCTAAAATTCAACTAGGCGTTAAATGATATGTAATGCTTTTTGCTCATCATGGAGATGAGAAACTGGGGAGACGGGGAGGGAGAGGGGGAGAGTACCAAGGACCGAGACATGAGGCAGGGGCGGCATGCCCTTTGGAGGGCCCCATGTCCAGGTTCTAAATGACAAGGCCACACTTTACTCATTCATATACCCTAGTAAGTATTGTTTTGCCTTAATTTTTAAGCTACAATATCGGGATAATGATACTTTCTTACAGACCTTCAGTTACACATGTAAAAACCTCCATTGTAAAATGGTCATGAAAAATAAGCTTTAATGGTAGTTAAGTACCAAAGGTAGGTAGCAGCACAGAATGACTTCGTTTTCTATTTTAACTCTTCTCGAGAGGCTCAGAGAGTCTTGAGAAAACTTTGCTAGGTGATGCCCGTGAATTTTCAAGCTAGAATCTATTACCCATTCAACAGATATTCATTACCTAGTTTATGTTAGGCACTATGCCAGACACTACAGGAATTCTGCAAAATGCTTCAGGAATCCTTAAATGTTTGATTTGAATTTTGTTCTAGATGTATACTTCAATTATGTTGTAAAAAAAGAATAGAAGTGGCATGTGTCTTCAGGGTGCTATATACTAAATTTTAACTCTTTAATATCACTTATGCTTTATCTTGTACTCTCAGGTTTACTCATTTTGTATAAATTCAAAATACATTTCTCCTGCCTTCAGTGGAAATATTTTTACTTTTCCTAAATGTATCATTGATTAGGAATGTAATGATGCTTAAATGTTCATTTAAAAATGTAAGACTTGCTGGTGCGGTTGCAGAGAATCTTATACACTGTCGGTGGGAGTGTAAATTAGTTCAACCATTGTGGAAGACAGTGTGGCAATTCCTCAAAGACCTAAAAACAGAAATACCATTGGACCCAGTAATCTCATTAGTGGATGTATACCCAAAAGAATATAAATAATTCTGTTACACAGACATACGCATGTGTATGCTCATTGCAGCACTATTCACAATAGCAAAGACATGGAATCAACCTAAATGTCCATCAGTGGTAGACTGGATAAACAAAGTGTGGTCCACCAAATGCATATACGCCATGGAAGACTATGCAGCCATAAAAAGAAATGAGATCATGTTCTTTGCAGGAACATGAACGGAGCTGGAGGCCATTATCTTTAGCAAACTAACACAGGAATAGAAAATCAAATACTGCATGTTCTTACTTGTAAGTGGGATCTTAATGATGAAAATACATGGATACATAGAGGGGAGCAATACACACTGAGGCCTTTTGGAGGGTGGAGGGTGGAGGAGGGGGAGGATCAGGAGAAATAACTAAGAGAACTAGGCTTAATACCTAGGTGATGAAATAATTTGTACAACAAACTCCTATAACACTAGCTTACCTATATATCAAACTGCATATGTACTCCTGAACTTTAAATAAAGGTTAAATTTAAAAAAGAAAAGAGAAAAGCAAAAAGATAAAAGTAAAAGAAAAAAAAATCAGGACTTCTCATATCTACTCAGGTAGAACTGTATAAATTTTACACTGACATTGCACTGCATTAAATGCCAAGTCAAGTCCAGCGATCTATTCAGAACGTATTCTGTTTCCGGCATAATGGGACAATAGCGCAAGTATAAATGACAAGCTACCTTGTTCAATATAATTTGGAACATTTCCTGTAAATTTTGAATGCTTCTCTTCCAATCTCTATATTTATGAGAAAGAAGGAGCAATTTTTACGTATTACTGGTGATTCAATTTTTAAAATGAAATGTTCCTATTCGCTTGTTTGAAGAAATTCATTTAATTGAATGGTATGTTAAGAGAGCAAGAGATGGGAGCACTGTTCAAAAGTTCCACTATTTGTAAAGAATTTACATGATTGATTTAGGATTTTTCTCTACACTGTATAACCAAAATGAATTAAGGCCAAAAGTGAAATATTGAGGCTGATCTTAAATTATTTTCCAGAAAAATACTAGTTGTATTCAACAGTTGATTTTATAAGTCAATGTTAAAAATGAATTATATACAGAAAATACACTAATAAATAATATTTTTGTCTGATTATATTCTGGGGCATCAAGTGCTGTCAAACAAGTTTGGAAACCATGGCTGTATGTATCACCTTCTCCAAAAGAAAGGCCGTGGAGGCTGGGCGAGGTGGCTCACGCCTGTAATCCCACCACTTTGGGAGGGTGAGGCGGGCAGATCGCCTGAGGTCAGGAGTTTCAGACAAGCCTGGCCACATGACGAAACCCTGTCTCTACTAAAAATACAAAAATTAACCTGGCAGGGTGGCGTGTGCCTGTAGTCCCAGCTACTCAGGAGGCTGAGGCGGGAGAATTGCTTGAACTCAGGACATGGAGGTTGCAGTGAACCAAGTTCGCACCAGTGCACTCCAGCCTGGGCAACAGAACGAGACTCCCTCTTTAAAAAAAAGAAAGAAAGATCATGGTGAAGAGAGGAAAGGAGCCAAAGTGCTATAGGAAGCTGTTTAAGACAACAATGTTTTTCCTGTTTTCCAATAAAATGGAAACTTTAACCTTAAACATATAGTTTGTATAGTAACACAGACAAAAATGTTCTATGGCATAACTGGATGCTGTATAGAATTGCAAGCGAAATTGTCTCTAGATAAGATCCTTTTTGTAAGAAAGCATTATTAAATGTTTGCCCACCTCTCCACCTCCAAACCACAAGTATGTCTGGATGAAGTTCATATGGGCTTCTCTGGCTCTGTGAACCTTATTTTCTTCTTTAATTAAAATGTCAATTCATCCTTAATTATTTTTTAAAAATCACAATAAAAATAACTTGGGTGTTCAGAAATGAAAGCACCAGCTTTGTAGATATTCCTATGGGAACGTTTCCTTGCCTTGGTCAATGTTTAGAGTGAAAGACTTTCTCAGTATCCATCATTGCTCTATTAACACCAAGGAGTAAATGCCACTTCCTGTTCCCAGATCTTACACATTGAAAGGGAAGAAAGAAGAAATAGGGAGCGACTTCCGGCCACTGAGGGTGATGACGAAGTGTAGATGGAGGTTATGTAATTGTCCCCAAAATGTTTTGTTGGTGAAGTTCCCTTAGATGATGAAGTTTGGATGGAGATTATATGTTTGTCTCAGGTAGTCTTTGTGTATTTAGGGATGGGAAGGGGTGTTGGAAAAGCTTCATTAATGCAGTGCCTTTTATGAGTAATAATTGTTAATTGTTATTCATTTATTGCCCTTAGTAGTTTAAATGTTGAACTTTGTACTAATGATTTACAATTATTCTTTGATCTATTGCACCTATACTAAATAATCAAATAGATGTAAATTTCTATTTAAAAACTAGGCATATTCATTTTCATATTTTTGGGGGGACATCGGTGTGATAAAATTATTTTCCCAATAACTCACAATCACCTGCTTGCTTCTTCCCTTTGATTGTCCTGGTCCAGAGAGTTTACACACTCTCCTGAAATCTGTTTACAAATTAGCTTTTCATTCCCCAATCTCTATATTTCTCTATTGCCCCTTCTTCCAGTGGACTTGTCCTAAATTTTTTGTTTGTTTTTGTGAAAAGAAAATTATTTTCTATTTCTAAGATTATACTCTTCTAAACTTTTCTGTTGATGTTCACAGGGAGTCATGGGATTCTTTTGCATAGAGCCCAAACAGCTTGATCTAAAGTGTTTCATTTTTCATTGTAAAGCCAACAGAGCCTACCTGCTCCAAGACCAAGTTAAGACAATCGGCATATATACTTCTCCTGGCATTGAAATATACCCTGTGGGTCACTGCCCAACTAGACTGAAACTGAAGTGGTGACTAAGCAGTGAAAAGACCCTTGATCATCTGATTTCTCTCATCCCCTACACGAGACACTTGAAACAAAAGACACTCAGAACTAATCATCCGAAAATCCTGCAAGTGTAAAAACAAGCAAAACTTCAAAAACGTGTTAAAACAGGTGGAAAGGGGTATATCCTAATGCTTAACTGAGTATATATTTGAAATCATTATTTTCCTTTTACAAAATAAATACGCGGGGGCAAGAGTAGCCTAGAGGTTAGATTTGATCTGGGTTCTTGGGGGTACACACTTGATTGGGACTTACTTTGTGTTCCTGAGCAAGTCAGTCCTTGCATCTATTTCCCTAACTATGAAATGGAAATAATACCTCCATCCCGAGGGTCCTAAGGCTTACTGTTAGTGAAGTGCTTTGCAATCCACTGCTGAAAGGTGCTCAGCAAGTTCAAAGCACCAGTATTAAGGAAGGTTTATCATATTTATAAACCCGTAAATCCTTCCCATGGGTGTAAAATGATTCTTCCTAGTTTTATTCCCTGCACAGACTCAAGAAAAGGCCTCAGATTCTTCCATGCTATCAACTTAACACGTGTTCCAGCTGTTTACATGCACAAAATGCTTCCCATCCTCTTTGGATTTGCAGCATGCACTGAGCCCAAGACAAAAGAACATACTATTCACCAGTGTGACTCAGGTGAAAATTGAAGCTTCATGCTCCATCTTATTAAGGGCCTTGCTTTCTTTCTGTGGGTTAGAATAATTGGGAATAAAGATAAACACTGTAAAATAAACATGAACACAGTTAGTCCAATTAAGTAAATTTGAAACAACTGTTCACCGGCAAATCTAGTGGACAAGTGAGGAAACTAAGAGATTCAAAAAGCTGGTGATGAACCAGATCTGTTATTTCACTAGGCACTTCCCTTAAATGCTTTATTTTAATTAATAGAAACAATGCCCAATTACAAAGCACATGATGACTGCAGCAACTGGGGTTTTATTAAAGAGATTAGGGAGCTGAGATGAGAAGAGGGAAGCTGGCCAGCAGCATGGATGAAGGACAGCAGAAAGGTTGGAGAAGGCCCAAGAGAAGTGATGGTATCATAAGTTAGAGGGAAGAAAGGAAGAAAGGTGACATTCATTGTGTGCCAAGTTTATGCCAGATGTATGCTAAGCACCTTACACACACTATCTCATTTAATCCTAATAATCCTTTGCGAGATAGGCATTATGATTGCTTTCATTTCATTGAAGCTGAGAGCTTATGTCATTTTCTAAGCATAATGGAACTACTAAATGACAGAAGAGAAATTCTTACCTGGTTGAATATGACTCCCAGTCTAACCCTTTATACCACACCCTGGTGCCATTTTGGGAAAAAAAAAATACTGTTGATCCTGAAAGCTATTATTAGTTTTCTTATTATGATTTCTTAATAAATGCACACAATAATGTTATTATTTTTCATTTTCACCTAGTGTGTCTCTGTCACTTTTGTGTGGCTATATATTATTTCTCTAAATCATATTTGGATTGAAAACCTGCTCTTTTAAAAATTAGATTGCATTGTTTAAAATATGATGGTGGTAGTGAAAATATAACTACTGAGAATGAGGTAAGGGAATGACAATGTAAAGGTCAAACCTGCTGCTTTGTAAGCACAGCGTTGGAAAACAAATTTGATCTCTGACATATACAACTATTTAAGTGCTAAGAATATCAGGGAAAACCTACGGATAGACGCTTGCCCTCAGCCCTGTTTTAATCAAGATTTATTCCATTTGAGCATTTTCAACTACTTCCTGATGTCTTTTCTTGTTACCACTTTTTTGTATCTTCAGGTTTTATAGTTCTTTCTCTCTCGTCTTCCCCATTTATTTTTTATGACTTTTATTTCTTACTATAGTTTATCATCTTAAGAAATAATTTCAACTCAAGACGAGAAAGGTTTTCCATGCAATAGAACTTTCTGAAATGATAGAAAATTTCTCTATCTGCATTGTTCAGTACAGAATTCACTAACCAAGTGTAGCCACTGAGGAAATAAAGTGTGGTTAGGATGGCACTAAACAATGACAGCAAACTAGAGACTGAAGGGAGAAGTTAACAAAACAGGAGCAAGGTAGAGAAAAGGATCCTTGAATTCTATTACTAATGTCCTGGATTTGTCCTCTCCACCCTCTTTTTTAAAAAAAGGTTCATTTGAATAAAACCAATCAGAATCAACATAACTAAATTTTTAAGAACTGAGCTATGGTATGTAATATCAACTAGGCTTCAGATTGGACTCTGGGAAGCACACAGATGAAGCACATCAAAAATAACACTGCAAAGTTTTGAAAACTAAATTGAAGTTCAAACCAAAGTCCATAAAAGTAGGCAAAAACATGTTCATGGTTTGACTACCTGCAAAAGTATAAGACTTTTTTTTTTCTTTGGACCAGATTCTCTTAACATACTATTCAAAATGTTCGGGAATCAACCCAAAATCATTCGTTATGCCAAGAACTAGGAAAATCTTAACTCAAATGAGAAAAGACAACGAACATATATGCCAATGCCATGATGACACGAAGGTGGGAATTATGTGACAAACTATCATAAAAATGCTTCAACAAGCAATTACAAACACTCTTGAAATGAATGGAAAAAATAGAAAGTCTCAGCAAGAAAATAGGAAATATAAAGAACAAAATAGAGATTTTACAACTGAAGGATGCAGTAATTAAAATTAAAATCTCACTGGATAATTATCACAGAATGGAGATGTTAGAGGAACTTGAAGGTTTGTCAATAGAAATTACCAAATCTGAGTAAGAGATAAAATAGCTTTAAAAAAATGAAGAGAACACCAGGAAACTGTGGGACAATCACAAAAGATCTAATATCAGTATCATATTGGAATCCCAGAGAGAGATGGGAGGGAGTGAAGGTATAACAACAAAACAAACAAATAAGCAAACGAAAACAAAAAGGTGTTGTGATGCCTGCTTGTAAACTCAACTACTTGAGAAGCTGAGGTGGAAGGATTTCTTGAGCCTAGGATTTTAAGACCAGCCTGAGCAATATAGAGAGATTACATCTCAAAAATAAACTAGCAAGCAAACAAAGAGTGAGGGCCTGAAAAAATAATTAAGGAAAAAATGATAGAAAACTACCCAAATTTGGTGAAAGCTATAAACTAACAGATTTAATAAACTCAGCAAACCTCAAGCATAATAAATCAAAATAAATCTGTACCCTGATGACACATTATAATCAGATTTCTGAAAACTAAAAGCAAAGACAAAATCTTGAAAGCCAGAGAAAATGACATGTTAGTTTTAGGAAATCAATGATTTGAATCACTGTGAGTTTCTCCTTAGAAATCACAAAAGCCAGAAGGAAGTGGCACAACATTTGTCAAGTAATTTTTCTTTAAAAAAAAGAGCTGTCAAGTCAGAATTCTATATCTAACAAAAATTTCTCTGTAGTTTGGGAAAACTTTAGGCAGGGGATGAATCTTGAGGTCTGAGAAATAAAGAAGTAACCCAGAGGGCAGCGTGGAGATTAGAGTACTGAAGTGAACATGGAGGTATTAGGAAGTAGAGACATTTTTTAGATGAAAAAAACGAAGAAAATGTGTCAAAGGAAATTCTTCAGACATAAAGAAAATGATATAGAAAGAACTTGGAACATCATAAATAAAAAAAATAATAGAAAAGCTAATACATGAAGAAATGTAATTGAGCATATCGACTTTTAGGTGAAGGCAAGTCAAGAGATTTAAATGATGATAAAGTTTTTACATTCTACTTGGAATGGCAAAATATTGATAATAATAGTGATAAGTATGTGTATTTTAAACTACATGAAGCAAGAAATAAAATCATTATAGAAAAATTAAAATTTAATTTAAAAAATGTTTATATAACTCTCGGGAAAGTTCAAAAAAGAAGACAGAAACAAAAAGCAGTGGGAATGAACAGAAATCAAATAATAAAAGAGCATACCTGAAAATTATCAATTACTTTTAAAGTAAGTGGTCTACACACACTAATTAAAAGACAAAGATTGACAAAACGGATTTAAAATGCCAACTTTATGCTGTCTATAAGAGGCTTACTTCAACTCTAGTACGTTATAGGTAATTTAAAGGTATAGAAAAATTGTGTAAACATTAATCAAAAGAAAGCTGGTGTGTCCATATTAATATCAGACAAAGTAGACTTCAGAGCAAAGAAAATTATCAAGGACAAAGAGAGACACTACAAAATGATAAAATGATTTAATTAACAAAGAACATATATCAGCTCTAAGCATGCATGCACCTAGCAACAGAACTTTAAAATATGTGACACAAAACGGACATAACTGAAAGGAGAAATAGATAAACCCACATTTATATCTGCGAGCATCTTTCAATAATTAATAAATCACTAGATAGAAAATCAGCACAAAATCTGAACATAAATGTTCATAGTAGCTTTACTGTAAGAGTAAAAAACTAGAAACAAATGTCTTTCAGCAGGTGGATGAATAAACATTATGGTACGTCTGTAATGGAATACTATTCAGTGATGAAAAGAAATAAGCTGTTGATACATGCAACAACTTGATGGATTTTCAGAATATCATGACCAAAAAATCTTGACATATTACATAATGTATAGTTCCATTTATATATCATTCTCAAAATGACAAAATTATATTAATGAAAAACAGATCAGTGATTGCCAAGGTTAGGGTTTAGGGGGAGGCATAATTATAAATGGGTGATAAATATTTCTGTATCTTGATTAGAATTATGGTTACACAAATCTGTATATGTGATAAAATGTCATAGAACTAAACACCAAAGAAAGTATGTATTAAAATCCAAATAAAGTCTGTAGTTTAGTTAATAGTATTGTACTGACTTTGATTTTATAGCTTTGATCATTGCTCTATGGTAATGTTAGATGTTATTATTGGGGGAATCTGGATCAAGGGTACATGGAAACCCAATGCACTATTTTTTCAACAACTATGTTAGCCTTAAATTATTTCCAAAATAAAATCAACTGAATTTTAAATTTGATTAAATAGTCATTGAAATAGTTACATGTGGCCTATACTACAATATTGGACAGTGCAGGTCTATATTAAATTCTGCCAAGTAACTTTTCATTTTTCTTTGTTTTTACTTCTAGGTTCTTGTAGAACAGTTTCACATATGAAAATTTTATTTAATACATAATATATAATCCATATTCTTTAAATGTCTCTGAATCAGGTATAATGCTTTATCAAATCAGAGCAGCACAGAATTTCAGGTTAGAAAGTAATGCATTTGGTCATTCTAACCCATGCTGATGACTAATGCAGGTGGCAGAATATTAATTCTTCAGGTCAAGTTGTAAAGATTTTAAAGTCACAGCCTTGTTTTGTAAGCTTGCGGAATAGGAAAAAGTCTGTAGTTGTTTTGAACTTTAATTATCTCCTTTTACCGACAAAATCCAGGCAGGTTACTACCAACAAATCCCTAGGAATGAACAGTTGGTCTTTTGACTTTCTTTGCGAGAATAAGTGACTTGAAACCTTTTGCCAGCACAAGAGATCAACTCTTCTCTCAGAGCCTATACAAGTCAAACCCTTCAGACTTGCAGAAAGTGTTTGATTTTTGTCCTCTCTTTTCATTCATTTCCTTCTTCTTTTCTCAAAGCATCTTCAATCTAGAGAAAAAGTACACACTTACAATGAGGCAAATTATGTGCTGGCCTGATCCCCACCCCAGCCCCACAAAAAAGTGAGTCACATCATGACTAGCTTCCCAATCTTGCTTTTCTAAGGGAGAAAGTGCTCTCCATTTCTGTCTAAGGGAGAGAACACTAGGAAAGAGAGACTCTTAATGTTTATTTTAGGACAAGTTACTCTAAAACCCTCCCTACACCTACTCCAAAATGGTGATGGAAGCTGTTGTGAGTCCCAGCTTTGGGAAAGGCTAAACAGGGTTGTTCAGAGATTACCAAAGGGAGGTATTAGTAACCTTGGAGTTATCTTCAGTAGTATTTAAGGGTGAGAGGGAAGACTGCATTGTCACTACCACTGTTAAAAATTGCCAGCACATGGTGATAATAAAAAGCACACTGACTTCTTTTATTTTTTGTCACTGTTTTAAATTTTCTGCAGATAGTGCCTCCACCTGTCTTTACTTGGGAAGACCACTCACATTACCATCCCCTCAGAAAGCCACAGGTTTTCTCCCTTCTGGGCTCTCACATTTCTGGACAAACTGAGGGAGACTCAGAAACTACTAAACTCTGAAAGGGCAGGAGACAGTCTGGCTCCCTCTGGAGTCCCTAGCAGGTAACACAATGCCCAGTTCTAATTAGTATTCAGAAAGTAGTTGTTAATTAAATGGATATATGAATTAGTTTATATTTCAAAAAAAAGAAACGACTGCTTTTTCTTTTCATGCTGAAAGATGTTACCACAAATTTGGATTTTTCTGCAATTAACTAAATTCCAGATTAACTAAAATCTAGATTAACATGAAGAATACTTGATCATCCTTGAAAATCTCTTTCTCAAAGGAGAAACTCTAAGTAGAAAAATGTTAAAAACAGGATATTAAGTAATGTCCATTTCCGACTTTCATTTTAGTCTTTAGTACTTCAAGTCTCATATTAGGTACTTTATTCTCTAAAAAACATTCCTTGGCAACCAGCACTAAGATTCTATCTTGGGTCGTGTTCCCTAGAAGAAGCAGAGCCTGAGGCAAGAATTTTGGTGCACATAATTTATTGAGGAAGTCCTCTCAGGAGAAAGGGAGTGAGGGAAGCAAGACACTGCAAAAGAAGGAATAAACAGGAATACAGTATCAGCTAGAACTCTCTTCAGCCTGATCGCCTGGGAGCTCTGGAATATGAATTGCACCACAGACTTGTCACAACCTTTTGTAGTCCATTTCAGTGGGTCATTGACTGCAGGCTGACCTTGTTAGGGTAAGTTGCATTACCTCTCAGGAGATGTAGTTCGCATTTGGTTAAGGACAATTCTTCAGAAAAGGGAGCAGCTGTAATCCATTAGCGGATAAATTACAGTAGCTGCAGGATGAGGGCACTGGCCTGGAAAACAGGAGAGTTTGGCAGGGCACCAACAGATTCTATGACAGCTTATCCCTCATGCCACTTGTATCCAGTTGTTTCTCACATGAAATCTACTTTATCCAGAAAAAGGTTTTCCAGCATCTGGCTAGCCAGGAAGGTGGAGTTTAGTGGCTGATTGACATCAGTTGGCTGAGTCATTCTGTCTACTGTCCTTTCATGATGGGTGAATTAAATGGGGCTCATAGACACTGTGATCCATTTGTCCCTTAAGTTTTCTGGGGGTGTATCCATTTCTGCCTTTTTACCTGGGATGTGATATTACTTTTGATGTATTGTCTTGGAAGTTTCAGAGATAGTCATTTGGATTTTCCTACTGTTTTAGTTGGTTTTCACACTGTTGTAAAGAACTGCCCTGAGACTGGGTAATTTATAAATGAAAGAGGTTTAATTGACTCAAAGTTTTGAATGGCTGGGGAGGCCTCAGGAAACTTACAATTATGATGGAAGGGGAAGCAGGCACCTTCCTCGTGAGGTGGCAGGAGAGAGAAGGGAGGAGAAGAGAAAAGAGAGGGAATGCTGCCACTTATAAAAGCATCCGATCTCTTGAGAACTCACTCACGATCACATAAACAGCATGGGGGGAACTGCCTCCATGATCCAGTCACCTCCCTCCCTCCATATGTGGGGATTACAATTCCAGATGAGATTTGGGTGGGGGCATTGAGCCAAACCATATCACCTACTATATCTTTTCTCTACCAGTCAATGTGAGGGTTCTTCCTAATATTAAGTATGTGTATTCTGATTATAAATTTTTTTTAGCCAGGAAATAACTAAAGGGAGGGTTCATGGACCCTGTGGACCCACTTTGAGATGGACGTGTACTAGAACTTCTGACCCACATATAACCTTATTTTAATGAGAGGATCTATGATGGTTCCTGGGATCCCTAGCTGTTGCAGTCAACTCAGATTCCTGATTAAATATCACACTTTTCCCAGTTTATATTTACCCAAGTAAATGGCTACTGATCCTTTTGTAGAAAGGCTGGAGGAATCACTATGGTATAAACTTTCCATGGTGTTTCAAGAAACTCTCTCATAGGAACTTGACTACTACTTCAAGCAGTAGGTTATGGATCTGTGGACAAGCTGAGCCTTTAAACTGGGCAAGGAATCCTGACTTTCCATTGAGGTGGCTGACCTTATTATTCTGATCATCTATTTTTTATATATTTGGATTAATTATATACAATAAGCAAAACTGTTATTGCTTGCCCATTGATCTCACCCTAGAGTCACCATATTCTACCAGCCAGCTCCATAAATCCCTATTGATCAGAGCCTCCTACATACTGTGCATTTTGATAATCATGCCCACCTTGGTTCTGATGGTCAAGTGCTGCCATCTGTCCTCTGCTATTTTGAGATCTTACTATTTCCTCTGCTGTCAGGGAGTACAGATCTATAACAGAATCAATACACATCATCAATACTGAACTACAAAGGACAGACACCATGTAGCTTCTTAGTAATGTTGGTGCCCCCCCTCACCTAGAAGAGAAAGTTGTCATTTTGTCAAAGGAAATTCTCTAGAGAAGGGGGCATCCATGAACCTTTAGCAACCAACCTTCACAGCACCAGGCTGAAGAAGAAATCTTGACAGGGAAGCAACGGCATCCACTACAGGGTCCTTTCTTTCTGTACCAACACCCCATACATGGCTTTGTCTCAGTCCTTACATGTATTGACATTACCTATTTCTATGACTACGTGCATCTCCCTAGAGTGCTTCTCTTTCCAGAGCATTAGAGGTTAATTTCCACTTGCCGTTGTATCCCCCAAACTTAAGACAGTGTCTTTCAGGTAATGCCTACTCAATAAATACCTATTGATTTGAGCTTTCATCAATATTAACAAAGAAATAAAATAATTAATGAGGTAAGAATATAATATACGTATATACCATTTCATCTTTTTGGGGCTGAAAGAAAGTAAAATACCTATAACACAACAATTCTCAAAAAATAAACTACACACAAAATTAAGGCGCAATTTATTTCTACAGCAGAATGTATTTTTCCATTTGTATAAATTCTTATATGTCAATAGATACAAATGTAATTCTAGGACTCTTGTCAAACAGTGTTCTCCAAATAATATTTATGATATGACAGAAGTTCATCAATAGCTCTTAGTCTATTTGGGGGTACTATAACAAACTATCGTAAACTGGGTAGCTTATAAACCACAGAGATTTATTTCGCACAGTCTGGAACCTGAGAAGTCCAAGATCCAGGTGCCAGCAGATGTGGTATCTGGTGAGGACACATTTTCTGGTTCATATATGGCACCTTTCATTAATTAGCTATGTGCTCATGTGGTGGAAGGGGCAAGGGAAGCTTCCTTGGGCAGCTTATGTAAGGGCGCTGATCCTTTAGGGCTCTATTCTTATGACCTTATTACCCTTTAAAGGCCCATCCTCCTAATCCTACTCACCTTAAGGGTTAAGATTTTAACATATGAATTTTGGAAGGACATATTCAATCCACAGCAAACACTCATATATTGATTCTCCTGAAATATCTAAAAGGTCTTAACATTCTGAAAGTAAAGTCCCCTAAGTTCTGGGATCTCCTTAGGATTTAATCTTTGGACACATTCCCTTCATACCATAGAAGCTTTAAATCTCTCCTTTGAAAGGCAGATTAAGTAGGAGAGAACTGCTTGGTGAAAACATGGAGGAATGGGTCAAGCCATCCAGACAAACTTAAAAGCAATGTAGACCCTAATATGTATGTATGATGCCAGCAAAAGGACTTCGGGAGACTTCAGAAAAGAAAATGACTGTAGACACTCAAGGCTTTCTTCCTGGTGTTACTCAGTGTAATGTCAAAACTGAGGTGTTTTAGCAATGGAGTCCATATGTTTGTTCTGAGCCCTGTACCCATAATGACTTTGACCAACTTGGTTTTGTTTTCCTTGTTATAAAAATTTTGCTGTTCCTTGTTATAAAAAAAATTTGCTGAGGTCATCTTTTCAACTCATATAGGTCATCTTTTCAATTCATGCCAACTGACTGCCAATTTCTTTTATTAAAAAGGATTTACAATTCTTGTTGCAAATTTGAAAAATAGAGAAAGACATAAAAAAATAATTCTGCAATCAGGAAAAAACTCACTGTTAATGCTTAATTGCACTTACTCCTCAACTTTTCTCTTTTTGTGTGTGTATGTATACCTAAACATATATATCTTATTTTTCGCTTAACACTAGTTTATGTGAATTTTATCGGGCCATTAAAAATAATATTTGTTAAGACCCTTTAAGACAACTAAATGATACACTGTCATATGATTATAATTAATTTAACTAACTTATTTAACGATTCCTCAGGTTTTGAACATTTACATTTTTCTTAATGTTCTATTGTTAAAAATAACATTGTAGTGAACACAATTTTTTGTTTACCTTCCTAGTCACTTAATTCAATATTTAGTCACCAAATATTTACTTGGCCCCCATTATAAGCCAGGGGCAATGTGTCAATGGTTAAGCATACAGCAAAAGACCAACCAGTCTGTCCTCTCTGTCATCATGGAGATTATAATCTGCCAAAGAGAAAATTTTGAAATTATAATTATGAGTGTGATGATTATTATAAAGAAGTGCAGAAAGCTTTGTGTCTTAATCTGCTTGAATTGCTATAACAAAATGCCACAGACTGGATGACTTAAACAATAGAAATTTATTTTCTTACAGTTATGGAGGCTGGAAGTTTAAGATTAGGGTGTCAGCATGGTTGAGTTCCAGATGGTTGGATTTCAGCAAGGGCTCTCTTCCTGTCTTGCAAATGGTCATCTTTTCTCTGTGTGGTCAAATGGCCTCAGTCTATGTGTGTTCCTCTTCTTATAAAACTACAAATCTTATTAGATTAAGACTCCAATCTTCTGACATCTTTCAACCTTAAATACTTCCTAAAGGTCTTATCTCCAAATACAGTCACATTGGGAGTTAGACTTCAACATGTGAATCAGGAGGGGACACAATTCGATTCATAGAATTCTGTTCCAACACTCCTTCTTATATGCAAAATACATCCATTCCATCTCAATAGTCCCCAGAGTCTTAATCAGTTCATCATCAACTCTAAAATTTAAAGTCCTAAGTCTCATTTAAATTTTATCTAAATCAGGTATGGGTGAGACGCAACATATGACTCATGCTGAGCAAAATTCCTTTCCAGCTGTTAACTTATAAAATCAGACAAGTTATACGTTCTAAAAAACAATGGGTGGGATAGGCATAAGATACACATTCCCATTCCCAAAAGGGAAAAATGAGAAGGAAGACGGGGTGAAGGGTTCCAAGCAAGTCTAAAACCTAGCAAAGCAAATTCCATTAGAACTTCAGGCTCAGTAATAATTTTCTTGGAGTGAGTACTCTCCTCTCCAGGCTCACTGGGAAAGCAGCAACCCCTCCATAGGCTAGGAAGGATTCGCAACCCCATGGCTCTGCAAGGGAAGGATCCTGCGCCCAAGGCTCTGCCACGCAGTTGTTCTCCCAAGGCTTCTGGCTAAGGCCTTTGAATCTGTTGAAATCGAGGCAGCGGCTCCAGTGATCTCTGAATCCACGTCAGTTTCTACAGCATAGATAGGCTAAGAATTTGCCAAATCTTCAAGTTCTAGTTACTTTTTGCTTACTAATTTCTCTTTTCAACTCATCTCTCCTTTCACATTTTACTATAAGTGGTTAAAAAGAAACCAAGTCACTCGTTCATCACTTTGCTTAGAAATCTCCTCAGCTAAATAACCAATTTTATTGCTTGCAACTTCTACCTTTCACACTACACTAGAACACAGTTTATCCAAGATCTTTGCCACTTTATAAGGATTGCCTTTCCTCCAGTTTCTAATGACGTCTTTTTCCTTTCTATCTGAAACCTTACCAGAATCACCCTGACTGCTCATATTTCTAGCAGGTATCTCAAAACTGTTCCAATCTCTACCCATCATACAGTTCTAAAGCTGCTTTCACATTTTTAGGTAATTTGTTATAGCAGCACTCACTTCTTGGTACCAAAATCTGTTTTAGTCTGCTCAGGCTGCCAAAACAAAATATGATAGACTGACAGATTAAACTATATAAATTTGTTTTCTCATTGTTCTGGAGGATGAAAAATCGGAGATCAGGGTGCCAGCTCAGTGTAGTTTCGGTGAGGGCTTTTTTCCTGGCTGTAGACTGCTGTCTTCTCACTGTTTCCTCACACAGACTTTCCTTGGTACATGCATGTGGAGAGAGAGGGAACAAGCTCTCTGACGTGTCTTCTTACGAGGACATTAATCCAATTAGATCAAGGCACCACACTCATGACTATTTTTAATCTTAATTAATTCCTCGTAGGCTCTATCTCCAAATACAGCCACGCTGGAGTTAGAACTTCAGTATCAATTTTGGAGGATGCAATTCAGTTCATAGCCTCTTGGGAGCATTTAAAGAGAGAGATAACATAGTTGAGTAGTTTTACCCCAAGTTGAACAAATTTAGGGTCTTAGCAATTTTCTTAGTAATTTGAATGCACTGTTTTAGGGTTGCCAGATTTAGCAATAAAAATATAGAATGCCCAGGTAAATTTGAATTTCATAAAAACAGCAAAAAACTTTTTAGTATAAATATGTCCCAGGCAATATTTGGTGTTTTTTATTGTTTCTAGCAATCCTTCCTTTTATGCTTTAACTTGACTGGTGCTAGTTTTCATCTATGTAAGGAACGGGTCATATCCTGTATATACGTTATTTTGTGGGATACCTAGTATAGATATTTGTTGACTCATGTGGACAGTAACATTAAGTATTTCAAAAGTATCTAGGTGAAATTTATTGTTGCATTTGTGTAACATTTCTGTAGGTAGTAACTTACAAGAAAAGTTATTTCTCTGCTTTTTGTCAAATTTGTAAGCCTCTATTATTATCTGATTTACAAAATGTTTATTACCTTATATTAGTTTTTAAAGCATCAAAATATATTTACTTTTCTTCACATTAAAATAAATTTTAAAATTTATTTTATCATTTTTAAAGCATTCTCAACCTCTTAATAATCCTTCTCAGAATTCTTAACTATAGTCTGAAAGTTCCACTTTCCTTAAAAATTTGATGCACCTGGCAACTTACTCTTTATAAATATTCAGAACAATGCAGCCACAGCAAAGGGCTTTCAGAAGACATGTTGGTTGTACCTCTTCGCATTAATTCTTTGTCCCAGGGCTGCCTTTCGATGTATTTTAGGTAAGGTAGCTCTTATCTCAAGCATTGGGTTTCAGCTGCTAGAATACTTTGTGATTCTCAATCACTTTCTGTGCCTCAAAGGTTTTATAACTATTCCTTGAAAAACACTCAAGCCAAGAAGGTGGCACAATTAGCATTTACCTCAATACTCTACAGAAGCTCTACCCAAGATAATTTTACACATTATACTATTTTTTTCAAGGGATTACCAATTGGAAATGAGACCTGAAATGTATCCTATACCCTACAATTGTACATACAAAGTACTAACATCTTAAGAGAAACAATGTCACCTTATCTATGGAATCTAGCTGCCCCATGAAATATTCAGCAAATATTTATTACATGGAGGTATCTGATTTAAATGTCAGTGTTCTCTAAATTACTTTACTGGTCTCCAAACTTCTTTTCAGATTTCCTAAGATTGTGTTTCCTTCTCTTCTCACCTCTAAGTCCATAAACACACAGGGCTTTGTCTCTCTTATCATCTGTAAAGAAGAAAACTCTACTTGAATGACCCAAGCTCTTGGCTAGTTAATGCTGAATGGTAAACTCTTAGAGATGGAGAACATAAGAACCTAAAATTGTGTGTGTGTGTGTGTGTGTGTGTGTGTGTGTGTGTGTGTGTGTTTCATTTTAGTTAGGTTCTGATTTCATCGATTCAGAGAATGGAAACTAAATTAAAAATATTCTGTGAAGAGTTGATAATACTTTAGTTTTCTATATTCAAAACAAGGATATGCTATTTTTAAAAGAAAGTCTGAATCCCAAATGTTTTAATACAGTTTCAAGCAGCAGTTGCTGTGCCATACACTCTTGTTGACTGCAGCTGACTTCCACACTCTATATTCCTCAGTAAGGACCTAAGCTTCATGAGCATAGGGCTTTTTAGTTGCTCATTTCTCTAATTCTAGTGCAGAGCAGTGCCAGGTGCATGGTATATTCTGTTGTCGAATGTGGGAATCAATAAAATATAAGAAAAAATGTACTCTTAATTTTACCTCTCTGGTACACAATCATGAACAAATGTTTGGCGAAGTAAGAGTGATACTCATAATTAGCACTAATTTCTTTCCTACTGTCAAGGTGGGTGTTCATCGGGCATACCAACTCTTTCTAATTGATGTTTTGAAAAATCCCCTTGCCAAACATTAGTGACTTTTGTCCTGCCATGTTTACATACCTGAGACCAAGCACAGGCACTTTTTGAAGTTAATTAAAGATTCACTTATGTTAAACATTTCCGGATGATTGCAAGAGACCAACTTGGCAGACAACGGAAATAATCTCTAGTACTTCCCTCTGTGATTTTTCTCAGACAGGTCTTGAAGGGCCTAGTCCGAATGAGATGGATAGAAGCAAGATGGGGAGATGGGAAGATGCTGTGCTACTGCCTACAGCAAGAGAATGCAAGTGAATCCAGAGGCAAGGATCACCAACTTCATCCTTTGCTTATCTGAGTGCACATTATCTAGCACAAACACAAAATCCCCTAACTGGCTTTCTCCCTGCCACCCAGTGACTTTCTGGTATGCCTTTCATTTATCTGTTATTGTGTGTTCAAAGGCCAAGAGCTCATTTTAATACTAGCTTAAAAGAAAATTTTATCAGATTGCTTCCCAACTTTTTCACATGAAAATATCTTTTTATTTATTTTCTCCCATGATCTACCAGCTTTGGAAAGATTCTGTCTGCTTAAAAACTGTATTTATAAACGAATAATTTTCCATTTTTATTTTAGAAACTCTGCTTGTCAGAATTTCTAACCAGAAAGTGATAAGCTGTTACGACAAGATATTGATATAGTTCCAGCTAGGGGAAAGAAACTTAGCATTCATCCTTTGAAAGTTCGTCATGGCTAACATATATGACTGAAATTAGGGTCTTTGAAATATTGAGAGGAGTTACTGGGGACTCGTGGCAGGGAGGGTGGGGGGCAAGGTTGAAAATCACATTAGGCTGCACTTTGCAACCAACCGGGGAGCTTAAAAATATTGGTGCCTAGGCCTCAATTCAGACCAGTGAAATTTAATTATCTGATCTCTGGAATTATTTTAATGTGTAGCTAGGGTTAAAACGATGACACAGTTTGGTATATCTAAAGTAAATGTTAAAAATAAAACCGAAGGATAAAAAGACAAGAAAGGAAAGAAAAAGCCTACCTCTGAGTAACCGTGAGAAAGGCTTTTGAAACTGCGGGTGTGGGCTCCCCTGTGCTAACAGCGACTCCTGAACGTGAAGGCAAAGGTGCCCCTTCTCCCCCAGTCACTTCCCTTTCCAGGGTAAATCACAGTAATAGAAGAGGGGACTGCCAAATCCCACAGGAGACAGGAGAGTGAACTCCAGCTCAAGATGTCGCAGGATTAAATTTCTTGCATTCAATTAAATACACGAGGGCGCCATTTATTTCTCAACCCGCACTCCTCAGGCCAGAGTCCTGGGTTTGCAAAGAGCTTCCACTCCCTTGTACACAGCTTTGGTGGTGTCTCTCTCCTCAAGCCCCACGTTAGCTAACATTTCAGTGAGAACTAAAGTTACAAAGCAGCCCAATGGTCAGGGGCAGATGTCTCTGCAAGGTTTTCTATCCTTGGTGTGGTCTCCCCAGCTCCAGCTCTCCTCCCTTGCTTGTGACTGGTTTTTCTTCTTCTTTTTCTTTGAGACAGGCTCGCTTTATCTCCAGGCTGAAGTGCAGTGGCGTGATCCCGGCTCACGGCGACTTCCGTCTTCTGGTTTCAAGCAATTCTCCTGCCTCAGCCTCCCGAGTAGCTGGGACTGCCGGCGCGCACCACCACGTCCGGCTAATTTTTTGTACTTTTA
>CAUYQU010081910.1:0-17800 GCA_963574635.1 Cheracebus regulus
TAAATCACTTTTTAGTAATTGCATAAGCATTTCACAGATTTAAATGAAATCCTGAGCAATAGAGCAAGATTCTCGTTCTCTCTCCCTCCTTCTCTTTCTTTCTTTTTTCTCTTTATTCTACTTCTTTCTTTCTAAAAAAAAATAAAAATAAAAATAAAAAATACAAACATTAAAAAAAAAAAAAAAAACTGTTGAGGTAAAAGTAATTTCCAGGTTTTGGTAGGGGTATAGATAGTATAAGGTTATATTTTAATATATCGTCTCATTAATATCTGGAGAAAGAGAATAGAGCATTCTGAGTTGTCACTAGCATTTGGAGGACAATTGCTGAGCACGATGGGGAGCTCAACAAGTACATCCTCTCGGTCTGACAATTTGCTGGAGGCATGAAAAATGTCAACTCAAATGAGGTTGCAGTCTACAAATCCCTTAGAATGACAGGTAAAGACAGGCACGTTGTAGAAAAATAATATTGTTTTATCATCTATAGTTTGCAAATACCTTAATAAATTGTAGAATCAAAGAGAAGAACCACAGCCTTGAAATATGTGAAGAAAGTATGGACAGAATTACAGGGAGGAGTTGACAAATTGACAATCATAGCAAAAGCGATTGATAACTTCAAGTATTACTAGATTTTTAGAAAAAAATAGAGATCTAAAAGATTGAACCATCACAGTTACAAAGCATGATCTAATGCTCACACAAAATCCTTCATCTATGAGCAGGATGGAAAAAGATAGTAACAATTAGAGAATACACATTTTCCCTAAATACATGTGAAATATGTATAAAATCTACCTACTACAAGCCCTCAAAGCAGGACTGAAAAAAAGTATCATGGGATGGTATTCTAAGACCATGTTCTTTGACCACAATGCAACAAAATGTGAAATAAATAACATAAAAACAATAGGAACCCCCCAAATATTTGATTTTCTTAAAGATTATACTTCTGTACAATTCATAGATCAAAGAAGAAATCAGGATGGAAATAAAATGGACCTCTGCTACGATTGGCTAAGGACAGAAAGAAGCAAGATGCAAATAAGCAAAACACAAAAGAAACAAAGGGAACCTGGCTATAGATAAAACAGATTCAAAGAGAGTAAAGATATTATAGTCTACTATACTCTAGATGATGACCAAGATTCAATGGATAAATTATTTGAAAATTATTAAAAGCCAACACAAGTACAAAAAGAAATAGAAAACTTAAATAATAAAAATTTAAAAGATATTGAAATAATAATTGCAACCCTTCCTTCCAAAAAGAGTTTGCAGTTGACTATTCTCAAATATTCAATATCAATATCAGGTTTTCCAATTAATGCTAAACATACACTGCTTTTTCTTAGCCTCAAAAGAAAAGTTAAGCAGAGAGGCTCCAAATAGATTTTGTTACAAATATATTTCAATGGTAATTGCTTCTAACTTAACACTTTAATGATAATTTTCTACTTGGAGTTAGATTTTATACACAAGCTTAAGTATCTCCATAAGGAGCTGTGGGCAGACCAGGGTAAGTCTCCTTGGTCTCAGAGATTTCACTACTTCAGGTGAATCTCAAGAGTCTGTGAAAAATTAAATTTCACACTTCAATGATAAAGAACCAAATATAAAAAACTGAGTTACATTTAGCTGACTCACATAATGTAAGAACCAACACAATACCAGTTCTATTGATTGAATAGGCTTTACAGATTGGCTGAGCATCTCAGCCCTTATTCAAGACAGTGCTCTCTTGGGTGGAGCTGAGGGGAGAATAACTCATGCCTTGAACAGCTGATTTACGAATGGACATTGGAATAAAGGACATCCTATTCCTTTTGATCGTTGAAGCCTCACATGTCCTCAGCCCTCCATTCCCTATATTTTTATAACTATGTTATTTTAATAATCTGTAACTATTAAGAAGGAACTTAAATTATCTTACTAGATGTGGATATGACTAAATCAATTGACAACAAAATATTAGTAAAAAGCATCCCTCTTCTAAGTGATTCATTAAAGCAGTATTCTCAAAGTATAGTTCCAGGCCAGGAGCGTCAACATCACCTGGGAATTTATAAGAAATGCAGATTCCGGGCTATGCTGAAGACCTAACCAATCCGGAACTCTGGGGGTAGGGTCCAGCAGTCTGGTTTTAAAAAGCCTTTCAGGTGATTCTGATGCACACTTATGTTTGAGAAGCACTGGCCTAAATAAGGTCTACTACGCAAAGGAGCTACTACAATTTATTAAGGTATTTGTGAACTATAGATGGTAAAACAATATTATTTTCTGCAATATGCCTGTCTTTACCTGTCATTCGAAGGAATTTGTAGACTGCAACCTCATTTGAGTTGACATTTTTCATGTCTCCAGCAAATTGTCAGACTGGGAGGACGTGCTTGTTGAGCTCCCCATCGTGCTCAGCAATTGTGCTCCAAATGCTAACGACTTGATAACTCAGGATGTCCTGCCCTCCCTCTCCACATATTAAAATGCCAATGCCCAGGCCTTACTGCAATTCTGATTTAATGTATCTGGTATAAGGTCTTGATGTTAACATACACACACACAAACACTCACACACACGCATGCACCCACACACATACACACCTCTTTCTAGTATACAGGAAAGGTTGAATACCACCATTCTTTAAAACTATTGCCATTTCAAGGCTAAATATGCAAATGAATTTTCCATAGGTGGTCTATGAGAGGCAAAGTTCTGGTGCCCAGTGCCCATGCTGGTCTTCTGCCCCCTGCCCCACCTCCTGTTCACTTTCCGAGACTTACGAGGATAGAGACTAAAATGGAGGAGTGAACATAATTAGGAACATAGTGCTCCACACCCCCACATCTCACTTTTTAAACCTTCACAAATGAGTCTACTCTCCAGGGAAAGCATTCAAACTGAGTCATTACTGAGAGCCAGAAAGGTGACTGACATTTTCCTTACATCCCAGAGCCACCTCTGCTTCCCTGAGCAGCCATTTCTTTCTCACAATGAGGCTCTGATTTTGTCGGCATAGGGGCTGATATAGACTGAGAATCACGTAAAGAATAATGTCTCACCAGAAGAGTTTAAACTGATAATTGTGCTTGCTGTGCCATGTCCCTGCCATTAAGAGAAGCCCACACTTTGGATAACCTCCTAGGAGGCTTCCGCACTTGAAAGGAGAGTGCCCCATGTTGCCAAATGACATCTCCTTCTTCACTTCCAAGTGCTCTGAAATCTCCACAGAAAAGGACCTTCCCAACACAGAAATCTGCCTTTGCCACTTCCCCTCTCTCCAATATACATATTTGCCAACTGAGGTGGCAATATCTGCACTGTGGGATTACACAGTGCCAAGTCAATGTTCACAGCCATAGTCATGTTCAGAAATCATCTGGAAACACATTTCATTAAAGCTTTTGTTCTGCTTAACCATAGATTCTGGATCCGGTTCTATTTCCCAGAGAAGGAACCAAATCCATGCCCCACTTCCCATCACTTCTGGATTCTCTACCGCTGTCTTTCTGCCCACCACCACCACCTGTGTGTATTAACCTTTGAAAACTCATTGCTTTGAAAAAGTGATATTAAAGCTTAATGTAAAAAGTATATGTGGCTTCATTCACATGCTGCAGGGGAAAAACAAGTAAAGCAGTTTACATTCTAGAAAACAAATTTATTTTTGGTATAACTTTCTGAATTGTGCCCCCAACAAAAAAAAATATGTGAAGTTCAAACCCTAAGTGACTCAAAATATTACCGGAAATAGTGCTTAAAGAGGTAATGAAGGTTATATAAGGTCATTGGAGTGGGCTCTAATTCAATCTGACTGGTGTCTTATAAGAAGAGAATAAGACACAGATACACATAGAGGCAGGTTATGTGAAAACATGGGGAGGAGAGGGGGGCCATCTGCATGCCAAGGAGAGAGCTCTCAGAAGAACCAGTATCTTGGTTTTTGACTTCTGGCCTCCAGAAGTGACACTAAATTTCTGTTGCTTAAGCTGCCCAATTTGTGACACTTTATTCTAGCAGGCCTAGCAAACAAATGCACTTGCCTTTCCATGACCCACCTTGTCTCACATCCCAGAGCCACCTTGCTTTCCTGAGCATCCATTTCTGTCTCACAATGAGGTTCTGATTTGGTCAGCAGGCAAAAAGGATTTTTTTAAATGTAATTTTCTCTCTTATCTAAAAGAGAAATATTTCCCTCTCTTCTCACAGATTTGTTCTCGCTAGGATGAGCAAGAAGAAGAGAAAGTGGGAAACTAACTAAACTTGAATTAAAGAAAAAAAAAGAGAAAGGGATTTTTAAAAAAAGATATAGAATGAAGTAAGAAGGATGGAAGCAGATAGTCATAAGAGAAGA
Source organism: Cheracebus regulus (assembly GCA_963574635.1). Classification (NCBI taxonomy): domain Eukaryota; kingdom Metazoa; phylum Chordata; class Mammalia; order Primates; family Pitheciidae; genus Cheracebus; species Cheracebus regulus. Next base: position 4,356 of record CAUYQU010081910.1, read on the forward strand.
ATAAAAGCAAAGGTTCAACAGATGGTTTAATAAGAAAGAAGTACAAGAATCAAATGATTCAAGATTATGTAAAGGATCCCAGCACGGTTGTAAGATGAATATTAATTTAAATCAATTATTAGGCTGAATGTGCGGAAAACATTCACTGAAACCAGGTCAAAACCAACAAAAATCAAACTAACAATTTTTAAAGCATCTGAAATACTGAAGGCACTTTCAATGTTATATTAAAGAGGAATCTTTTCATAAAGAAAGAGGACATTCTGAAAGAAGATACAGTAGAATACTATTCAGCCACGAAAAAAAATAATGAAATCCTGTCATTCAAAGCAACATGGATAAGCCTAGAGGATATTATGTTAAGCAGAATAAGTCAGGCACAAAAAGATAAATGTCACAAGTTCTCACCCATATGAAGGAGCTAAAAAAAATTAACCTTATAGAAATAAAGAGGAAAATTATGATATTAGATGCTAGGAAGTTTTGGATGAGGGAAAGATAAGAGAGATTGATTAATAGATACAAAATTACAGCTGGGTAGGAAGAACAAGTTCTAGTGTTCTACAGCACTGTATGGTGACATAACAACAATTCCTTGTATATTTTCAAACAGCTAGAAGATTTTCAATGTTTTCAATACAAAGAAAGGATAAATGTTTGAAGTGGTGAATATCTTAATTACCCTGATTTGATCATTATGCACTGTATATATGTTATCAGTATATCACCCTGTATCCCATAAATACGTGCAATTATTATACATCAACTAAAAATAAAAGTCCTAGAGAAACATTATGGAAATCCAAATTGAGAGGCATTCTATAAATAACTGGCTGATTTTATTGGTTTCATAAGGTAAAGATACATTTTAATAAAGGACGAAGTCAACGACAACAAATTTTTTTAAAAGGAGAGTGAAAGAAGGCTCTGAGGGTACTTCCTCTTCCACAACCACTCCTGACAGGTGTACGTCACTTCCATCTGTTCCCATTATAGCTTCTAGAATTTTCTCACTATCCAACTTTTGGAAGAAAGGCAGGGCCAGATAGTGGCAAGTAGGGGAGTAAGAGAGATTAGGCGGCCCAATGCAAATGAAGAATTATCACATTGAGATTTCTAGCTCTTCCTCATTTTCAGATGAAACATTCCCCAAGAATGAGTTCCGAACATACAGCAAAATATCATTCATATTTCTTATATCTAGATCTTTTAGCTTTTAAATGGATGGAAAGTAAAAATACTTTATTCAAAACCAAGAAGCTGCCTGTTGTACAGATTAGCACATTTTCTAACAGGGTATTACTAGCAGTAACGCTAGACAGTGTTGCTGTCATAATCAGATCTTCATTTGCTGAGAACAGTATCTCCACAAGAATGACTTTTAGCCATTCAGACATGATCTCTTTTTGAATATTCAATATCCAGAAAGATTTACATGTCATTGTTCTTTTCCCCAGCTTTGACAAAAAGAAAGCTTGATAAATTACAACGGAAATAAGCAAGATTTTTCTTTCCTTCCTTTTTCTCCTGAATTTATTCTTCTTTTTCTCCAATTAAATTTGTTGTCTATTAAACAGAAATTGACTTCAGCTCTTTCATTAATATGGTTCAGAGATTCTCATTTCAATGGTTTAACTGGACCGCTAGCCTGACACCAATCACTGACCTCTTTGTCTTTTCTGAAGATACTGTCCATAGGGCTCAAGTCCTTAGGCGAGCTAGTAGACATTGGAGAAGCTGTTATGAGATCAATAGGGCAAATACTTCCAGGAAGTATAGAAATGCCTACATTTCACTCAACAGAAGCATAAAATCACAGTTGTGATTTTTCTTTTGTGCTTTTCAAGAGGCAGAGGGACAGAACTAAGCAGTATATTGCAACTTGTCTTTGTCACAGAACTGAAAGAAAAATAAAAAACGTGTTGAACCACTAGTATTGAAGAGGTAATGTCAATAGAGTGAAATATTTCCCCTGGCCAGAGGCTTCCTTATACTATATAAATCTTAGGTAGTATAAGAGTAAGCAGAGCTTTATATAATCATCAATATAAATGTCATCAATATAAGTTTTCAATATAAACGTCTAAAACTCAGTTTTACAGCAACTCTAGACAGCTGAGGTCGAGAAACCAACTTATGCAACTATTCAAGCAGAACAGGCTATCAGCACTAAAGAATAGAGCTAATCATAGAAGATAATATCTATATAAGACTCAATGAGGTCTTAAATCAGGTCAGCTGATTGACTCTCTTAAGACAATGTAATTTGTGACTCATCCCTGGAAAACTTCTTAGAAGCAATAAGGTTCTGAGAGGGCACTTGGAAGGGCCACGGCAAGGTAGCCTAATAGATAATATCAGAAAGATGGGAAACAATAGGCACAGATGTCATATATATTTAAATTGAGTAAAAAATATCCATTTTTGTCTGGTTATCTATACAATGACATAAACCCACAAACACTGTGTATATTCAACTATAAAAGAAATAAACAAGATTGAAAACCAGAATTACTCTCATTCTCTGACATTCAATCTACTAATGATAAAAGCAACAAGAATAATATATTTTATCTATACATAACTTTCCTTACTATTATGACTTCATTTTCCCGATAGCTCTATGAAATGGGTAAAGAAAGGTAAAATTGTCCCCCACTCTATACATGGACAAACCAAGGTCTCAAAATTGATTTACTTAAATTAGCAATAAAAATAGGTTGAAAACTCAAAACAACAGATTCCTCATCTCACAGGAGACACCAGAAAACTTAATGTGATTCTTATAAAATAAACCTAATTACAGCCACAAGACACCAATGTGGGATTTCCTTGACAGATTTGGAAACAGGTCATATTTGTTTATTCATCAGTCTGAACCTATCCTTCTATGTGTTTTTGCCTTTAGAAAACATGAAAATACTAATGAGCAAATACATCTAATCTACTATCATTAGAAACTCATTTAGGAAGTTTAGAACTTAAAAGTCATAGTACATATAATGGACCACAAAAAATACTGACATATAAAAATTTAAAAGATGGGATATATATGGTATAAAGTCAAATATAATCAAGAATAGAAATAAATTTACTTAATAAAATAAAGAGAATACAGAAGACCCCTATAGTAAGCATCATACTTAGTGGTAAGTATGAAAATGAAAAGAAATTCTCTTTAAAACCAGGTGGAAAAAAAACAAGATTGCTTGCTACTACTTTTATTTTTCAATATTGTACTTAACATCAAAACAATTTAGCAAGAAAATAAAAGAGAAATTAATCAGGGATTAATACCAGAAAGGAAAAGTAAAAAACTATCTTTTTTGACGTAATGGGCTATACAATGAAAAATAAGAAAAAAACAATTTAGTCCTAGTTAAAATTTCTTTAAAGGACTGGATATAGATGTTAATCCCAAAATCAATAGCTTTCCTATAACTCATTAATATCCAATTATAAAATATAATATTTTAAGTTTCCATTTTTAAAAACATTTATTTTTATTTTGAACTAATTACAGATTCATAGGAAGTTGCAAAGATAGCACAAACAGTTCCCATATACTCTACCTGTCATGTCCCAATGATTACTTTCTTATAGAATGATAGTATAATATCAAAGCAAGAAAACTGATACTGGTATAATGTGTGTGTATATTTTTAGATCATATTACCATATATGTAGATTCATATAACTACCGTCACAATCAAGAATCAGAGCTAAAAGTTCTTCCATAGGCTTCCCTGAGGAGATGAGATGAAGGACACACCTATTCCCTTCTTCTCCACCATCCCTAATACCTACCAATAGTTAATTTGTTCTCCATCTCTATCATTTCGTGACATTAAGAATGTTAACAAATTGAGTCATAGAGCAATACAGTCTGTGACCATCTAAGAATGGCTTTTTCTTTCACAACCTAATGCCCTTGAAAAAAACTGGACATTTTGAATATTTTAATGTGGCAATCTTAGAAATCTCATTCATCCCCTTCCTCAGAGGCTGTTTTTGTAGTTTATTGTATACACTAGCTATTTGTTTAATGACTTTTCTAAACTATTTTTTGTGAAGTCCGTATTCTTTGTAAAATGTGGTCTCTGAAGTCTCTGCTCCTTTAATTTGGCTTCAGCTATTGTTTTGACAGGTTTTCTTGAATGCCAGAAGCCAGCTGAGAGGAAAGAGAAGAAAAGTAGAAGGTGGAGGGAAGGTGGGAGAGAAGGACAAGAAGAAAAAAAGAAAAAAGAAGGTTCTCCCAGTTTTTGCAGATTTGCTCTGTACTGGTTCCCTCCTTCAGTATTTAGTTAGGCTGTTTACAACCCTGCCTTAGCCTTTGATTCCTGCTTGCACTGAACCTAGGGATGAGTCAGAGGTGAAAGGTTTGGGTCTTCTCAAGTCTTTTCTGACCATACCTTCTGCCCTGGACATGCATGTGGCTTTTTCCAGCCTTTCACTTTGGTTTTGGCATGTGATTTGTTTTGGCCAATTGGTTATTAATAGACACAAGCCAAGCAAAATTATGAAATGTGCCTGAGCAGTAAGAAGTGCTCCCTCTTCTGCCTCTGTCATTGTCATGGGAAAACCATGCCTCCTCCCTACTGGTCCAGAGAGGATAAAAGACACAGATTTACTTCTACTATGAGCCAACAAGATCCATCCATTTATGTGTATTTTACTTTTCAGAACCCAGTTACCAATGAATGATACAGTAAGATGGGGAAGGGATAGTCCTGACTAAGAATGGACAGACAGCTTACAAAAAATAAGTAACACACACACACATACACACAACAATGGAAATGTTAGTTTACTGTGATACGTACAAATTATTTATTCTCAAAAATTCATACTAGGAAATAGCAGATAGGGGAATTTGGTGAGCATAATCTTTCAAGTCTACTTAATTCCTCATGGATGATCCCTTGGGTTTTGCCTGTCTATGCCAGGTTTCTTATGTCCCCAACCACATAACTCTGAACATCCTACATAACCACCTTGTATAGTTGGAAAGATTGATATTAGCAAGTCACATATGAGAACGTAACAGTTAGTTTTCAGACATGTTTTCTATCAACCCCACCAATGCCATCTTGCAAAACTTCCATAAGTTTGTAACAACTGGGCTTTGCACATGTATAATCATAATGTAACTTTGTAAGACATTTCTGGTCTGTAAGGATAGAGTACAACAGCCCTTACCTGGATCTACCACAGGAGACTTACCTTGTGTTTACAGCCAAACAGCAAACAATCTCCCAAATGAATAAATGAACATATTTGCCCATTCTTCATATGTACACACTTTTCCCCTAGTAATGAATAGTAGCCCTAGTGTAGATTTTTAAATTTTTTATTTCAATAGCTTTTGGGAAAAGTGGTTTTTGTTACATGGATGAATGATATAGTGGTGAATTCTGAGATTTTATTGTAGTCATCATCCAAGTAGTGTACATTGTACCTAATGTATAGTTTTTTTAATCCCTATCCCCCCACCCACACTCCACCTCTGAGTCTCTAAAATCTATTATATCCGTCTGTATGTCTTTGTGTAATCATAGCTTAGCTTCTATTTATAAGTGAGAACACATTGTTTTTGGTTTTCCAATCCTATGTTACTTCACATAGAATAATTAGATTACAGATTATTCTATGTGAAGAGATTATTCTGTGGGCACTTAGCTTGCTTCCACATCTTTACAATTATGAACTGTGCTGCTATAAATATATGTGTGCAAGTGCCTTTTTCATATAACGACTTTTTTTCCTTTGAGTGGATACCCAATAGTGGAACGGCTGGATCTAATCATAGACCTATTTTTAGCTCTTTAAGGAATCTCTATACTGTTTTATATACAGGGCGTATTCATTTACGTTCCCACCAGCAGTCTATAAGCATTCCCTTTTCCCCACATCCATGCCAATATCTACTGCTTTTTTACTTTTTAATAATGGCCATTCTTAAGGGAGTAAAGTGGTATCCCATTGTGGTTTTAAATTGCATTTCCCTGCTAGGCACAGTGGGCTCACACCTGTAGTCCCAGCTCTTTGGGAGGCCAAGACGGGAGGATTACTTGAAGTCAGGAGTTTGAAACCAGCCTGGCCAACATTGTGAAACCCCATCTTTACTAAAAATACAAAAATTATCCAGGTGTGATAGCACGTGCCTGTAATCCCAGCTACTTGGGAGACTGAGGCAGGAGAATCACTTGAACTTGGGAGGTAGAGGTTGCAGTGAGCTGAGATCATTCCACTACACTCCAGTCTGGGCATCAGAGAGAGACTATGTCTCAAAAAAAATAAATGCATTTCCTTGATAATTAGTGAAGTTGAGCACTTTTTAATATGTTGGCCGTTTGTATACCTTCTTTTGAGAAATGTCTGTTCATGTCCTTGGCCCACTTTTTAATGGGATTTTTGTTCTGTTTTGTTTTGTGTTGTGTTGTTTTGTTTTCTTGGTGATTTGTTTGAGTTTCCAGTAGATTCTGGATACTCGTCTTTTGTTGGATGTGTAGTTTGCAAATGCTTTTTCCCATTCCGTGGGTTGTCTGTTTACTCTGTTGATTAAGTATTTTGCTGTGCAGAAGCTTTTTTGTTTAATTGGATCTCATTTATTTATTTGTGTTTTTGTTGCATTTGCTTTTTGATCTTAGCCATGAATTCTTTGCCTAGGCTGATGTCTAGAGCAGTTTTTACAATGTCATCCTCTAGAATTTTTACGGTTTCAGGTCTTAGATTTAAGTCTTTAATCCATCTTGAATTGATTTTCATACATAGTGAGAGATTGGGATACAGTTTCATTCTTCTGCATGTGGTTTACTAGTTTTCCCAGAACCATTTATTAAATAGGGTGCCCATTCTCCAATTTATATTTTTGTATACTTCGCTAAAGATCAGTTGGCTGTACATGTTTGGCTTTATTTCTGGATTCTCTATTATGTTCCATTGGTCTACATGACTACTTTTATACCAATATGATGCTGTTTTAGTAACTATAGCCTCGTAGTATAATTTGAAATCTGGTAATGTGATGCCTCCATATTTGTTCATTTAGCTTAGGTTGTGTTGACTGTTTGGACTCTTTTTTGATTCCATATGGATTTTAGGATTGTTTTTTCTAATTCTATGAGAAAATGATGTTGATATTTTGATGGGAATTGAATTAAATCTGTAGATTGCTTTGGGAAACATGTTCCTTTTCCCAATATTAATTTTCTAATGCATAAGCATGATATACACGTTCCAATGCATAAGCATGTTATATATTTTCATTTGTTTGTGATATCTGATTTCTTTCAACAGTGTCTTGAAGACAGTAGATATTTCTATTGTGATTTTTAAATTCATTCTGCCATTCTCTATCTTTTAAGTGACCCATTTAGGCTATTTACATTCAATGTTAATATTGAGATACGAGGTACTGTTCTCTTCATTACATTTATTGTTACATAAATAGCATTTTTTTCCCATTGTGTTATTGTTTTATAGGACCTGTAAGTCCTATAAAAGAGTTTATAATGTGAATCTATACACCCTATTTTGTCCTTCCAAGTGGAAGAGGTATGCTAGCAAAGGCTTTAATCTGCCATCTTTCCTCCTGCCAGTCTTACACAATTGTTGTATCAAAAATAAGTATCTTTGTACACTAAATCACATGTACATACAAAGGCATGGTCTATAATTTATCTCTATACCCAGTAGGTATGAACACCAATGGTACTATTCTAGTGACTTATTTGTGATGTTCATCTTTTTTCCTGACACATTCATTGATTGTATGTGCACATTCTTCAAATGTAATTTTATTTCTGTGCTTGAGGAAAATGTGAAAGCAACTGAAGAATGATTCAAAGACTCTTCATTCTTTGACTCCTTGGAGTATGATATAGTTTGGATGTTTACCCCCTCCAAATCTCATGCTGAAATGTGATCCCTAATATTTGGAGGTGGGATTTGGTGGAATGTATTTGGGTCATGGGGATGGATCCCTCATGAATGGCTTGGTGCCCTCCCCATGGTAATAAATTCTTGCTCTATTAGTTCACCCGAGATCTGGTTGTTTAAAAGAACCTGGTATCTCTCTTGCTCCCGCTCTCACCATGTGACATGCCTGCTCCTCCTCACTTTCCACCATGAGTGAAATCTTCCTGAAGCCTCACCAGAAGCCAGGCAGATGCTGGTGAAATGCCTGTACAGCCTGCAGGAATGGGAGCCAAATAAACCTCTTTTCCTTATATACCCAGACTTAGATATTTCTAAGTAATGCAAAACAAATACTGTTGTTAGTGTGTTTATATATGTGTGTGCATCTGTGTAATAAAATTAAAGAAATAATCTAGCAAGAGGAAGTAAGAGATAATGTCTTTTTTTTCTTTTCTTTTCTTTTTTTTTTTTTTTTGAGATGGAGTCTCTCTCTGTAGCCCAGGCTGGAGTGCAGTGGTGCAATCTCGGCTCACTGCAACCTCCGTCTCCCAGGTCCCAGCTCAAGCAATTCTCCTTCTTCAGCCTCCTAAGTAGCAGGGATTATAGGCACGAGCCACCATGCCCAGCTAATTTTTGTATTTTTTAGTAGAGACAGGGTTTCACCATGTTGGCCAGTCTGGTCTTGTACTACTGACCTCATGATCCACCAACTTCAGCCAGAGATAATGTCTTATTATCATGAGTTCAGCAAGTTTCACACATTGAATTTGGCAATTTTATTGGTTAAGGTAACTGGGTGTGTCAGGATAGGACTTCAACAGCTGCATGAGTCAAACCTTGAAATCTCAGTGACTTAGCCCAATAAACATTTATTTTTCCCTCACATTATGGTCTGATAAATCTCATGCAGCTGTCCTTGGTGGATTTTCTCTTAGATGTAACTTAGCAGTCTAGGCAGCTTCCATTTTGCAAATCCATCGTTGAGCAATCCTCTGTTCCAACTATATGCGTGAAAGAAGGAGAGAACAATGCACTGGCTTACTCTTAACTGTCCTGACCTTATACAACACATCACTTTCACTCATCAAATTTCCCTTTAGTCCTCAGTCACTTGGTCTCAATCTAATTACATAGCAGGCTTAGAAATTCACTCTTCCTGGAAGCAATCCAAGATGGCCAAATAGGAACAGCTCTGGAGTACAGTTCCCAGTGAGAACAACACAGAGGGTGAGTGATCACTGCATTTCCACACAAATTTTTACTACCCACAGACCAGGAGATTCCCAGGCTGAAAAGCACCACAAGTTTCCACCCAGCTGTTTCAGCGAGATCCACGGGTCTCCACTCAAAAACTTACACATCTCTGGGTGGTCTTTCAACTGGTACCTGGAATGCCTGGGATACAGAGCCACCCATTCGACTGAAAAAAAAGGGAGCTGAAACAGGGAGCCAGGTGTTCTGGCTTAGCAGGTCCCACCCCTACAAAGACCAGCAATGTGAAATTCTCTGGATTAAGAGTTTCACAGCAAGCACAGCTGGACACAAGATGGTCCAGCTTGGTGAAGGGAAGGGCGTTGGCCATTACCAAGGCAGTCCACCATTACCAAGACAATCCGCATTTACTGAGGCAGTCTACCATCACCGAGGCAGTTCTAACTGTACCTATGTAAACAAAACTGCAAGGAAGTTCACATAGCAGCTGGGCAGAGCCCACAGCAACTCAGCAATGCCTCCGCTGGCAGAACATGACTAGACTACCTCCTTACTGGGCAGGGTATCTCTGAAAAAAGGCAGCGGCATGTCAGGAACTTATAAATAAAGCCCCACCTTCCCAGGACAGAACACCTCGGAAAAAGGCAGTTATGAGTTCTGCTGCAGCAGACTTAAACGTACCTGCCCAGCAGCTCTAAATGGAGTAATAGAGCTCCCAGGTCAGCACTTAAGCTCCTATAAGGAACAGTCTCCTCAAGCAGCTCCCTGACCCCCTTATATACAAAGAGACACCTTATAAAAGAGAGCTCAGGCTGACTTCTGGCAGATACCCTTCTAGGATGAAGATAACAGAAGAAGAAACCAGCAGCAAGCCTTATTGTTCTGCAGCCCCCACGGGTGATCCCCAGGCAAGCAGGGTCTGCAGTGGACCTCCAGCAGTCCTACAGCAGAGGGGCCTATTAAAAGGAAAACTAAAAAACGGAAAGAAATAACTTCAACATCAACAAAACGGACATCCACTCAGAGACCCCATCCAAAAGTCACCAACTACAAAGACCACAGGTAGACAAATCCATGAAGAGGGTAAGAAACCAGCCCAAAAAGGGTGAAAACACCCAAAACCAGAACGCCTCTCCTCCTCGAAGAAATCACAACTCCTCAACAGCAAGGGAACAAAGCTGGATAGACAATGAGTCTGACAAATTGGCAGAAACAGGCTTCAGAAGGTGGGTAATAACAAACTTCTCTGAGCTAAAAGAACATGTTCTAACCCAATGCAAAGAAACTAAGAACCTTGGGAAAAGGTTTGATGAAATGCTAATGAGAATAAACAGCTTAGAGAAGAATATAAATGACTTGATGGAGCTGAAAAACACACCAGGAGAACTTCATTAAGCATACACAAGTATCAATAGCTGAATCAGCCAAGCAGAAGAAAGGATATCAGAGATTGACGATCAACTCAATGAAATAAAATGAGAAAGCAAGATTAGAGAAAAAAGAGTGAAAAGAGATGAACAAAGCCTCCAAATCCCAAATATGGGATTATGTGAAAGACCTAATCTATGTTTGATAGACGTACTTGAATCTGAAGGACAGAATGATTCCAAGCTGGAAAACACTCTTCAGGATATTATCCAGGAGAACTTCCCCAACCTAGAAAGGCAGGTCAACATTCAAGTCCAGGAAATACAGAGAGCACCACAAAAATATTCCTCAAGAAAAGGAACCCCAAGGCTTATAATTTTCAGATTCACGAGTGCTGAAATGAAGGAAAAGATGCTAAGGGCAGCCAGAGAGTAAGGTCGGGTTACCCACAAAGGGAAACCCATCAGACTCACAGCAGATTTCTCAGCAGAAACCCTACAAGCCAGAAGACAGTGGGGACCAATATTCAACATCCTTAAAGAAAAGAACTTTTAACCTAGAATTTCATATCCAGCCAAACGAAGCTTCATAAGTGAAGGAGAAATAAAATCCTTTACAAACAAGCAATTGCTGAGAGATTTTGTCACCACCAGGCCTGCCTTACAAGAGCTCCTGAAAGAAGCACTAAACATAGAAAGGGAAAACCAGTACCAGGCACTCCAAAAATGTACCAAATGGTAAAGATCACTGACACAATGAAGAAAGTGTGGCAACTAATGGGCAATACAACCAGCTAGCATCAAAATGGCAGGATCAAATTCACACATAACAATATTAACCTTAAATGTAAATGGGCTAAACGCCCCAATCAAAAGACACGGAATGGCAAGTTGGATAACAAGTCAAAACTCACCAGTGTGCTATATCCAGGAAAAGTATCTCACATGCAAGGACATATACAGGCTCAAAATAAAGGGATGGAGGAAGATTTACCAATCAAATGGAGACCACAATAAGCAGGATTTGCAATCCTAGTCTCTGATAAAATAGACTTTAAACCAACAAAGATCGAAAGAGACAATGAAGGGCATTATATAATGGTAAAAGGATTAATGCAGCAAGAAGAGCTAATGATCCTAAATATATATGCACCCAATAAAGGAGCACCCAGATACATAAACCAAGTTCTTAATGACCTACAAAGAGACTTAGACTCCCATACAATAATAATGGGAGATTTTAACACTCCACTGTCAATACAAGACAGATCAACAAGCAGAAAATTAACAAGGATATCTAGAACTAGAACTCTGATCTGGACAAAGCAAACCTAATAGATATCTACAGAACTCTTCACCCCAAATCCACAGAATATACATTCTTCTCAGCACCACATCACACCAACTCTAAAACTGACCATATAATTGAAAGTAAATCACTCCTCAGCAAACGCAAAAGAATGAAAATTATAACAGTCTCTCAGACCAAAGTACAATCAAATTAGAACTCAGGATTAAGAAAAAACTCAGAAACACACAACTTAATGGAAATTGAACAACTGGCTCTTGAATGTTGACTAGATAAACAATGAAATGAAGGCAGAAATAAAGATGTTCTTTGAAACCAATGAGAAGGAAGACACAATGTACCAGAATCTCTGGGACACATTTAAAGCAGTGTCTAGAGGGAAATTTTTAGCAATAAATGCCCACATGAGAAGAAAGAAAGATTTAAAATTGACACCCTATCACTGAAATTGAAAGAGCTAGAGGAGCAAGATCAAAAAAACTCAAAAGCTAGAAGACAAGAAATAACTAAGATCAAAGCAGAACTGAAGGAGACAGAAACACACACACACAAAAAAAAAACTCTTCAAAAAAACATAATAAATCCAGGAGCTGGTTTTTTGAAAAGATAAACAAAATAGACAGACTGCTAGCCAGATTAATAAAAAATAAAAGAGAAAAGAGTCAAATAGATGCAATGAAAAACAATAAAGGGGATATCACCACTGATTTTACAGAAATACAAACTACCATCAGAGATTACTACAAACAACTCTATGCACATAAACCAGTAAACGTGAAAGAAATGGATAAATACCTGGACACTTGCACCCTCCCAAGCCTAAACCAGGAAGAAGGTGAAACCCTGAATAGACCAATAATAAGGGCTAAAGTTGAGGCAGCAATTAATAGCCTACCAACCAAAAAAAAAAAAAAAGCCCAGATTCAGATGGGTTCACAGCCAAATTCTACCAGACATACAAAGAGGAGCTGGTACCATTCCTTCTGAAACTATTCCAAACAATCCAAAAAGAGGGAATCCTTCCCAAATCATTTTATGAGATCAACATCATCTTGATACCAAAACCCAGCAGAGACTCAACAAAAAAAGAAAACTTCAGGACAATATCCGTGGTGAACATAAATGCAAAAATCTTCAATAAAATACTGGCAAACCAATTGCATCAGCACATCAAAAAGCTTATCCATCACAATCAAGTAGGCTTTATCCCAGGGATGCAAGGCTGGTTCAATGTACCCAAGTCTATAAACATAATCCACCACATAAATAGAACCAAAGACAAAAACCACATGATCATCTCAACAGATGCAGAGAAGGCCTTTGACAAAATTCAACAGCACTTTATGCTAAAAACTCTCAATAAACTAGATATCGACTGAACATATCTCAAAATAATAAAACCTACTTATGACAAACCCATAGCCAGTATCATATTGAATGGGCAAAAACTAGAAGCATTCCCTTTGAAATCTGGCACTAGACAAGGATGCCCTCTCTCACCTCTCCTATTCAATATAGTATTGGAAGTTCTAGCCAGAGCAATTAGGCAAGAAAAAGAAATACAGGATATTCAATTAGGAAGAGGAGGAAGTCAAACTGTCTCTATTTGCAGATGACATGACTGTATATTTAGAAGA
>CAUYQU010081911.1:0-56908 GCA_963574635.1 Cheracebus regulus
CCAGCTAGCATTACCAGAAGCTGCAATTTTCGTCTCTGATAAAACAGACTTTAAAACAACAAAGAACATAAGAAACAAAGAGGGACATTACATGGTAGTGAAAGGATCAATTCAACAAGAAGAGCTAACGATCCTAAATATATACACACCCATTACAGGAGCACCCAGATATATAGGGCAAGTTCTTAATGACTTACAAAGAGACTTAGACTCCCACACAATAATAGTGGGAGACTTTAACATTACACTGTCAATATTAGACAGATCAACAATAGAAAATTAACAAGGATATCCAGGACTTGAACTCAGACCTGGAACAAGTAAACTTAACAAATATTTACAGAACTCTCCTCTCCAAATCCACAAAACATACATTTTTCTCAGTATCACATTACACCTATTTTAAGAGTGACCACATAATTGGAAGGAAATCACTCCTCAGCAATTACATAGCATTTCACAGGTTTAAATAAAATATTGGTTGGCTGCTTGTTATTTTCATTCTCTCTTCCTTCCTGTCTCTATTGTTAAGCACAATTATTGGCATAAAAGAGGTTTTTAATACCCATTTTTAGACTGAATTCTAGCCTGGGCAATAAAACAAGAATCCCATTCTCCCTCTTTCTCTTCCTCTTTCTTTCTTTCATTCTTTTTTTTCTTTCTTTTGTTCTTTCTTTCTCCTTTTCTTTTTCTTAAAAAAAAAAAAAAATTTTACATCCACCATACTGAACAAATTTAGTTTTAACAAGTCAATGTATCTCGCAGTATCCTTTTTTTTTTTTTCTTGAGGCAGGGTCTCGCTCTGCCATCCAGGCTAGAGTGCACTGGCACAATCAGAGCTCACTAAATCCTTAAACTCCTCAGCTCAAGCAATCCTCCTGTTTCAGTCTCCAAAGCAGCTGGGACTATAGGCATGTATCACACCCAGAAGCAGAGAATTTCAGAGAATGTATTGGTAGATGTGTAATTCTTGCAGCTTTTCTGCAGGATAATTTACCAATATAGATCAAATTTTAAAAAGGTTTTCTGCAGGATAATTTACCAATATATATCAAATTTTAAAAAGGCCATGCACTGTGCTTAACACTGTTACTGCTACGACATTTTCCCCAAGAAGAAATTTGATTGCAGTATGGTTTATAATAGCAAAAAATAAAAAATAATCAAAATATTTATCAAGCTTTGGGATAAGGGAAACAGTAGGAGCAAAAAACGAACGCTCCTTAGTAATGTATATGTGGTTAGTCTCATTAATTAAACTGCAGAGAATGCTTGAAAAGGGGTGAGGAAACAATTCTTAAATCTCTTTCACCCCAGGGTCCTCACATATAACCTTCATGGAGGGCCCCAAGAGCAGGAGGTACTCAAAAAATGTTTGCTGATAATAAAGTCAAAAGCATGAAAAAAAACCTGAAAATATTTACCTCCTACTTTGTAATTAATGTAAGTGGCAAGACTATGCCTGTTTATTTTCTAATCTACTTACATGGAATTTGGCCTAAAGAAGTCCATTACCTTATCATTAGCATTAACCTAACAATTCATTCTTCCAAAGGTTGTGCATTTAGACCGTTCTCAACATGTAAAAAATGTACAAAGGGGTATAGTCAAGTACAAAAGGGTTCTAATGCTACAGAGCTGCCCACCCAATTCTACTATGAAACACCACTGGCCAGGTGTTGGAAATCAGCCTGGATAACACAGTGAGACCCCCAACTCTACAAAAAAATTTTAAAAGTTAGCCAGGCACTGTAGCTCATGTCTGTAGTCCCAGCCATGTGGGAAGCTGAGGTAGGAGGATTGAGTAAGCCCAGCAGGCCAAGACTGCCATGAGCTGTGATCATGCCACTGCACTCCAGCCTAGGTGACAGAGCAAGACCCTGTTTCAAAAAAAGTAAGAAAAGAAAAAGGAAACACAACTGGAGATTGTGTTTTACACGCACCTAAGTGATGTGGCGTAGACCTGTCCATATGCTTTCCATTAAAAGTCGGTGAGCTACATTTGCTTATGCACCAAGGTCCAAGCTCAAAGCCGCATGAGAAGTCCCAGTTAGTGGAGTCAAGACCTAGCTGGAGAAAAGCAAATGGTAAATTAAAAGTAATAACAAACCTAGCAGGAGGCACTCTGCATGAATGGAGTCTATTTTTCAATCAGCCATGCCCAATCCTATTATTTATTCTATTACTTTTTTTTCTTTTTTTTGAGACAAAGTCTTACTCTGTCACCCAGACTGGACTGCAGAGGCGAGATCTCAGCTAATTGCAACCTCCGCCTCCCAGGTTCAAGCAATTCTCCTGCCTTAGCTTCCTGAGTAGCTGGGATTACAGGGGCCTACCATTATGCCTGGCTAATTTTTTGTATTTTTAGTAGAGACATGGTTTCACCATGTTGGCCAGGCTAGTCTTGAACTGTTGACCTCAGGTGATCAACCTGCCTCAGTCTCCCAAAGTACTGTGATTACAGGCATGAACCACTGTGGCCAGCCTTAAGCTATGTTTATTAGAAATCTGCAATGTCAGAAGGGAGGCACAAAGGTGACATCATCAATGTTTAGCCAAGGGGAATAATGAAAAGAACATGAAAAAAGAAAACAAGAGAGACACTTTAAAAGAATAGCTTACTTTCAGTTAAATTGTAATAACATACACTTCCTTCAAAAATACAAGTTGCACAATATGTGTGGTTATGATTTTACTTTTATTTAAAGGATAATTACATAGTATGTATTTGTGTACACAGAACAGGGCTGGCAAGGAAACAGATCAAACTGCTTTGAAGAGGTGCGGGGGACATAAGAAGAGATTGTGTGACTTTCCCAATTTACTAAATACAAGTCTGACAAGGTAGAATTATTTTTCAGCATATGTATGCTTCTTATGTAAATCCTTTGAAAAAAACTATTAATTAAAAATGGTTCCATGAGGGCGAAGTGCAAATTAACAGAATGTCATTTTTAGCTACACATCATTGGAAAATTCTGAATGGGGAAGTGAAAAGTACTATGACTCCTTAAAGACATGTTTTCAGAGAGTATTTTTCTAAGCTGAGTGGCAAGATGACTGGAAGGACTTGACTCACTACTGCATGGAACAAGTATTGAGAACAAACCACAGAACTGGGTCAGAAGCTCTAATACTGGGAACATGTAAACACATTTCTGAGAAAGGAATCTCTGAGGAAGGAGTTAAGCAGAAGGAATCATGATACAAACAAAAACAAGACTGAGCTATCAGTGAGCATCCTTGAACTTCTGGCAGAGCACCCGGCTGAATGCCCCTCCCATCCGCAGGTTCCACCACACTCTGGAAACATGAAAATTGCCCTTTGCACGCCAGGTTACAGGGCTGAGCTCAAAGCCCGGGCACTGCAGCAGGTCAGAGGAAACATCACTTGGGACACATTGACGGCCACCTGACTTTCCCCTACCAAGGTCCACTGAAGTCTCAAGAATCTGTTCACAGAGCTTCGGTTGCTTCTTACTTAGGATGTGCAAAAGTACATACTACATGCTATGGTTTCCAGACACTGACTTCATACAGAAAACCTTCAACAAAAAAAATGGGGAGGAAATCATACAGAATTGCCATCTGTGTATTTTACTATGTTAGTTAACATCTACCACTGACTCACCATAATTTCCTTAAAAAGGGATGTTAACTCTTCAAAAGCAGGAAGGAGAGAATGCCAGGGCCAGTATCATACACAGGCCGGAAGCTTTGAACAGCCAAATCATTATATCAATTCAGTAGATGCCAAAAAGGCTGACAAAACACTTCCTCCTGATTTAAAAAGCAAAAACCAAACATCTTCAATGAAAATTAAAACATACTTCCTGAATATGACAAATATCTTCTGAAAACAAGGGCAAGCTCAAAACACTACATATTCCTCATGCTTTTGCATTTTGTTTTTTAAGTTTATTTTTAACTCCTTATACTATCATTCCCAATGTTTGTATATTTTTCAAGGACTTCCAAAAGAAACACATGTATGCACTTGAAAATCTTGATGAAATGGGCAATTTTGGGGGGAAAACTATTTTTTCGGTTTTTTGTTGTTTTTGATAGAGTCTCGCTATGTCGCCCAGGCTGGAGTGCAGTGGCTTGATCTCAGCTCACTGCAACCTCTGCCTCCCGGGCTCAAGCAATTCTCCTGCCTCAGCCTCCAGAGTAGCTGGGATTACAGGCACACGCCACCACACCTGGCTAATTTTTGTATTTTTAGTAGAGATTGGTCTCAAACTCCTGACCTCAAGTGATCCACCCGCCTCAGTTTCCCAAAGTGCTGGGATTACAGGTGTGAGCCACTATGACTGGCCAAAAACCATTTTTTGGAAACCTGAACAAGTAACAATAAATGAAGAAAATTACAAAAGCAAATTACTCTTCTCCAAAAGTTGCTGGGCCCATACAAATTCTTAGTTATTTCCCAGCCTTCCTGGTAAAAAATGGGAAATGAAAGAGCTTCTCAATTCCTTCTGGGAAAGCAGACAAACTGACAAAGCACAAGGGAATAAAACTATGTATTTCTTCGTTGGTGCAGAGTAAGAAATAAAGAAAAAGAAAGAATACTATGTTAAACACACTTGCCATTCCTAGATTCCTTTTCTTATTTTTTTTTATTTTTTGAGATGGAGTTTCACTGTGTTGCCCAGGCTGGAGTGCAACGGCACCATCTCGGCTCACTGCAAACTCCGCCTCCCAGGTTCAAGCAATTCTCCTGCCTCAGCCTTCCTAGCAGCTGAGATTATGTGCGTGGACCACCAGGCCCGGCTAATTTTTGTATTTTTAGTAGAGATGGGATTTCACCATGTTGGCCAGGCTGGTCCCAAACTCCTCACCTCAAGTGATCCACCCTCTTTGGCCTCCCAAAGTGCTGGGATCATAGGCATGAGCCACTGTACCCAGCCTCTTTT
Organism: Cheracebus regulus; assembly: GCA_963574635.1. Taxonomy (NCBI): domain Eukaryota; kingdom Metazoa; phylum Chordata; class Mammalia; order Primates; family Pitheciidae; genus Cheracebus; species Cheracebus regulus. The sequence goes on from CAUYQU010081911.1 coordinate 4,917, forward strand.
AATTTTTGCAAATTTGACATGTAAAGAATGACATCTGGCTTTGATCTTGATTTCTTTGATCCATGTGTCTATAGTTCTTTTATGAACTGTATCTTTTACCCATTTTATCAGTAGATGTTTGGGTTTTTCTGATTCATTTGCAAGTTTTTTTTTTCCCTACTTTTGTTTTTTTCTTTTTGCAAGAATTTCTTACAGGTTAAGGATATTAACCATTTGTCTATTGCAAACATTTTCCCCAGAAAAAAGCAAATGACTGCTTTTTCCTTTTGTTTATACCACTTGAAATAGAGGACATTTTTTAAGTCTCTCTGAAGTGATACCTAATATCTTTTTGCAGTTTCTTCTATTATTTTTGTGCTAGAAAATCCCTCCCCCATCCCAAAATAAGAGAAATATTCATCATAATTTTCAGTTAAATATTTTTAGTCAAAACCATTTAAAAATGTTCAATACTCCTTTAAAATGCATATCCAACAAAATAATTGTTCTAGAAAAATAACTAGATGAATATAATTGTATATGCTCAGTTGTAGGACAAGTAGAATCCACTATGTAAGGGCTGCATGAATAAATTATGATGGTAAAACACTGTATGATAAAATACTACAGGGCTATTCTGCAGTACACTATTATGACATAGAGAAAATAGTTAAGATCTATTACAAAGTAGGGTGAAAAAAGGCAAAACATCTCTCTCTTTATGAACATGACTTGTTCAGCAAGACAGGCATTCTGGGACACTTACTTCAACATTAACTGGATCCTCCCAGGGTTTCAGACACAGGTGGTGTCTTATTTCTTTTTGCTTTTCCATTTTACCCATTATTAATGAACATGTATTATATTTCTATTTTTTTTTTTAAAATATGGAACGCTTCACGAATTTGCGTGTCATCCTTGCGCAGGGGCCATGCTAATCTTCTCTGTATCGTTCCAATTTTAGTATATGTGCTGCTGAAGCGAGCACTCTATTTTTTTTTTAGTAGAGACAAGATCTCAGGCTAGGCACAGTGGGGCTCATGCCTCCAATCCCAGCACTTTGGGAGGCTCACTTGAGGTCAGGAATTTGAGACCAGCCTGGCCAACATGGTGAAACCCTACCACCCCCTACTCTGCTAAAACAATATAAAAATTAGCTGGGCATGGTGGCATGCACCTGGTAGTCCTAGCTACTCGGGAGGCTGAGGCAGGAGAATCACTTGAAACGGGGAGGCAGAGGCTACAGTGAGCCAATAGTGCTTGCACCACTGCATTCCAGCCTGGGCAACAGAGTGAGACTCTGTCTCAAACAAACAAACAAAAAAGAGAGATGAAATCTCATTATGCTTCCCAGGCTGGTCTCGAACTCCTGAGCTCAAGTGATTCTCCTGCCTTGGCCTCTCTAAGTGCTAGGATTACAGGTGTGAGCTACCACACCTGGCCTATTTGTGATTTTTTAAAAGCTCAAAATTCATAAATATATATGCAAGACAAGTCACTAAAAATAGTTTTGCTCAATGCCTAAGTTGTACTTACCATCAAAAAATTTAAGATATTGGCAGTGACACACACTGTATAATCTCAGCACTTTAGAAGGCTGAGGCAAGAGGATTGCTCGAGCCGAGAAGTTCAAGACCAGCCTGGACATGTAACGAGTCTCTATAAAAACAAACAAAATTTAAAGACACCTTTCCTTATTTACTCCCATATTATAAATGGGATAATAAAACTTCTGGTTCAAGAAAAATAGGGGCTTTGTCCATCCTCCTAATTACATGAAGATCTAAGGAGTAATGCCCCAATTTACATTCCTGGCCAAAGGACAAACTTAAAAAAAACACTCCCATGGCAACTATCGGTGCTAGTAAGTCAAGCTCGGCTAACACAAATGGCTCTATTTTTCCCTTCATAAACTGTGCCTTTGCGTGTGAACAAGTACTGCTGACCTTCAACTAAGCTGAAAAGCCTTTTTGATGTCTTTTAGCCCCAAAATTTTCTAAACCTCTCCAAAATGTCTAGGAGTGATCACGATTAGATAATAACCAGATTAAAGTAACTAGAGGTCAGAATTGTGAACTCAAAACAAGGACGACCTAGAAATGGCTAAGCCAGGCAGGCTGCTTCTCCCCAGCACCTGGCCCAAGACAGTGCTCAATGAAGGGGGTGGAAAGAATGAACACAAGGGGCTTACATATCCTGCAACCCGGCCTTCCATTGGCAAGGGAAGGCACAGAGGGGAAACAGAGTCTCTCACACCCAGCTGGAGGCAGCCAGAGAATCAGAACCCATACTGGTCTCATTTCTCCTAGAGACTGTTAAAGGGAAGATGCCAGGGTATGCACAGAGGGCATGTGTAGCTCCTATCCTAAGCTGTGCTGAGCCAGATGCTGCAAAGCTACACACATTGAGTTCCCCTCCACAACCTCCAGGAGCCAACAAGACTAGCAAGCTCCTAAAACATAGCTAGGACAAATGTTTCCCAAGAGCTGGAATACAAGTGGATGCCGATTTTTAAATAAGAAGCCTAAAGGGTAAAATTGGAAAGAGTTATTTAAGGCTATTCTCTAAGTATGATGCAAAAGTCCCAAATTTAATATTACTAGAGCAAAACTAAGAAATTAAGGCAAAAGAGCACCATCAACCCAAAAGACATTACGTGTGCCCAAAGGGTCTAAACACCATAAGCACCTAAACTTAAGGTTCACATTTACTGGGACAATGGAGCCAGCATGGTGTCTCATACCTATAATCCCAACACTTTGGGAAGCTCAGGCAGGAGGATCATTTGAGGCCAAGAGTTCAAGACCAGCCTGGACCACACAGAAAGACCCTGTCTCTCGGCTGGGCACAGGTGCTCACACCTGTAATCCTAGCACTTTGTGAGGCCGAGGAAGACAGATTATGAGGTCAGGAAATCAATACCATCCTGGCCAACATGGTGAAACCTCATCTCTACTAAAAATACAAAATTAGCCTGGTGTGGTGGTGCGTGCCTGTAATCCCAGCTACTCAGGAGGCTGAGGCAGGAGAATTGCTTGAACCCAGGTGGCAGAGGTTGCGGTGAGCCAAGATCATGCCACTGCACTCCAGCCTGGGGACAGAGCTAGAATCCCTCTCAAAAAATAAAAACAAAAACAAAAACAAACACCGACCCAGCTGGGCATGGTGGCTCACGCCTGTAATCCCAGTACTTTGGGAGGCCGAGGCGGGTGGATCACTTGAGGTCAGGAGTTTGAAACCAGCCTGGCCAACATCTCGAAACCCCGCCTCTACTAAAAATACAAAATTAGCCGGGCATGGTGGTGCATGCCTGTAATCCCAGCTACTCGGGAGGCTGAGGCGGGAGAATCGCTTGAACCTGGGAGGCAGAGGTTGTAGTGAGCCAAGATCGTGCCACTGCACTCCAGCCTGGGCAACAAGAGCAAAACTCCAACTCAAAAAAAAAAAAAGACCCTGTCTCTACAAAAAAAAATTTTAAATACATGAAAAATATATTAAAATATAGACAATAATATTGGAAAATCTTCAATTCCAAATATTACTTTTCTTTTTAATTTAAAGGTGGCAGTTGACTGTTCAAGCATATTTTAGTAGACAAGCAAATAAGAAATCTATGAAATACTTTAAACAAAATCATGCTCTGACAGATTTTTATTCATCCCTAAGAAAAATGTTTCCTTTGAAACTTTAAAATTTGAAAAATGAGATTTCTAATTTGAAAATTAAACCAAGAAAAACAATCTGCAAGTAACACTTAGTTCTCCAATATATCATAAAATAAAATTACAAGGCAAATGGGGAAAATATGTATAACATTTATTAAAGTGCTCATGTCCTCATATAAAAATAACTGCTATAAATCACCAAGAAAAAGAGACAGATACAAGACTAGAAAAACTGGCAAAAAAAAAACATGAATAAGCCAAACAAAATATACATGGCCAGAAGAATCGTTAAAAAGTGCTCAAACTCACCAGGTATCAAAGAAAAGCAAAATAAACATGATGATTTCATTCTTCACTCAAATTGGCAAAAGAAAAAAAAAATTTTTTTTTGAGACAGAGTTTGGCTCTTGTTGCCCAGGCTGGAGTGCAATAGAGTGATTCTCAGCTCACTGCAACCTTCACCTCCCAGGTTCAAGAGATTCTCCAGCCACAGCCAACCTAGTAGCTAAGATTACAAACACCTACTACCACACCCAGCTAATTTTTTATATTCTTAGTAGAAAGAAAGAATGTTTTAATATGGCAGTACCTCCCAGTGTGTTAACCTGAATGCAGAGGTCTCTAGTATGTATGTTACATTTGTGTTAAAACCTTAAATATGCAAATGATGCACTTTGGGAGGCCAAGGTGGGCCAATGGCAGGCAGATCATGAAGTCAGGAGTTCCAGACCAGTTTGGCCAACATAGTGAGAGCCTGTCTCTACTAAAAATACAAAAAATTAGCTGGGTGCAGTGGTCTACACCTGTAATCCCAGCTCCTCAGGAGGCTGAGGCAGGAGAATCAAGTGAATCTAGGAGGCGGAGGTTGCAGTGAGCCGAGATCACGCTATTGCACTCCAGCCCAGGCAACAGTGCGAGACTCTGTCTCAAAAAAAAAAAAAAAAAGAAATGCAAATGATACCCCTTCCAACAATTTAGTCTAAATAAATAATCAGGAAAATGCACACAGATTTATGTACAAGGCTGTTCACCCACTGTATTATGTCCACCATGGCAGAAAATGACTCATAAGCTAGATATCTAATAGAAGGATTTGTCAAATAAAATATGATATATTCAGCACAAATTAGCTGCAAATAATGTTTTAAAGGACTATTTAATTAGTCACAGTCTAAGATGCACTGCTAAGTTAAAAACTGGCTTAAATAATCTTCATATCATTTCTATTTTGAAACAAACAGTTATGTATACATGCATTTTTTGGGGGGATGGAGTCTAGCTCTGTTGTCCAGGCTGGAGTGCAATGGCACAATCTCGGCTCACTGCAACCTCCACCTGCCAGGTTCAAGGGATTCTCCTGCCTGAGCTTCCTGAGTAGCTGGGTGGGATTACAAGCACCTGCCACCACACCCAACTCATTTTTGTCTTTAGTAGAGATATGGAGTTTCACCATGCTGCCCAAGCCGGTTTCAAACTCCCGACCTCAAGCCTCCCAAAGTGCTGGGGTTACAGGCGTAAGCCACCAAACCCCCACCACATTTTACTTTCAAAATAACCAGATAAAAGAATATTCAATAAGTAAAATAAGCTAATGTATAAGCATTCCACCACAATCCTAATATTCCTTAATCTAAGACACTAGTCCAGATACTTTTCCAGTAATTCTGACCTTAATTTTGACCAATAGCTTCATATACTTCAACAGTAATTCTAACCAATAGATTTAGTGCTCTCTATATGACAATTCCTAAAATAGCTGTGAATTTCCTACATATTCTTATCAATCAATTTCCTATTGCAAAAGGGCAGACATAAAAATTCCCGAGAAAGGACAGATGATCTCCAAACATTCTGCTCTATCGTTGCTCTCTATATAGACCAGGGACAACCCAACACACCCATGGGCAAGTCAATAGCATAATCATTTAATTTCTCAGGAAAACTGCATCACCAATTGTATCACATTAAGAGAAAGTGCACAAACAGACCTCTCTAATACATTTGTCATCAAAGTGACACCAAAGGAACTGTAAGTTAGCAATATGTACATTTCCATCCCAGTCAACTATGAAAAGGCTGTAAAAGCAGTATAAATATCTGAATTTTAGTTTATTTATAGCAATGGTGCTCAGCTCTGGCTGTAGCCTGGAATCACCTGGAAGTGCTCGGGCTGAATTCATCAACTGCAGCCAGTCTCATGGATGTGTCCAGGCATCAGTGGTTTTTTAATGTTTCCCAGATGACTGCAATTTGCTATCAAGGTTTAGGACCACTGACATGAAGATTAGTTTTCAAGCAATAGATAATGAAGGGTCCATGAGAGTGAGTACTCAAATCAGTGCCTGGGGTCAGCAATTTCTTAATTTAAAAAAATGGCATGAACTAGACTAGACTAGGCTAGAAGAAATTATCATAATGTACTGCTCCTCATGCAGATAAATGTTGTCTCAAGAAATTTTTCCGTTAAAAATATGTAATTCTTGGCAATACTACCCAAACTGATCTTCAGATTCAATGCAATCACTCTCAAAATCCCATCTGCCTTTCTGGCAAAAATTGACAAGCCGATCCTGAAATTCTTATGGAAATAAACAGGACCCAGAATAGCCAAAACAATCTTGAAAAACAGCAAAACTGGAGGACTCCCAGTACCCCATTTCAAAAGTAATACGAAGCTATAGTGATTAAGACAGTGTGGTACAAGTACATACAAAGATACTAGGATACGGGTAGCCATACAGATTAACAGAATACAATTGAGAATTCAGAAATAAACCTTAACATGTAATTTTCTAAACAGGGTATCAGGACAATGGAATGGGGGGTGGAGTCATCCTTTAAACAAATGGCGCTGAGACAGCTGAAGTTCATATGCAAAAGAATGAAGGTGGACCCCTACCTCAAACATACAAAAATCAACTTAAAATGGATCACAGACCCAACTTTAAGAGCTAGAACTACAAAATCCTTAGAAGAAAACCGAGGGGGTAAATCTTTATGACCTTGAGCTGGGCAGTGGTTTCTAAAATATGACAGCAAAAGCACAAGCAACAAAAGAAAAGCAGATACATGAAGACTTTATCAAAATTTTAAACTTTTTTTACTGCAAAAGACACACCAAGAAAATGAAAAAGAATCTTACCGATTGGGAAAAAATATTTGCAAACTACATACCAGATAAAGGACTCCTGCAGAACATATTAAGAACTCTTGGCTGGGTGTGGCAGCTCATGCCTGTAATCCCTTCATTTTGGGAGACTGAGGGGGGCAAATCATGAGGTGAGGCGTTCGAAACCAGCCTGGCCATCATGGTGAAACCCCATCTGCTAAAAATACAGAAAATTAGCGGGGCATGGTGGTAAACACCTGTAATCCCAGCTACTCAGGAGGATGAGGCAGAAGAATCGCTTGAACCCAAAAGGAAAAGGTTGCAGTGTGTTCAAGACTAGCCGGGCCAAAATGGCAAAACCTTGACTCTACTAAAAATACAAAAAAATTGCCCAGGCATGGTCATGGGCACCTGTAATCCCAGCTACTCGGGAGGCAGAGGTTGCAATGAGCCAAGATTGTACCACTGCACTCCTGCCTGGCGATAGAGCGAGATTCTGTCTCAAAAAAAAAAAAAAAAAAAAGGAAATTTCAGCGGACACAGCATAAAAGGTTATCTGGCTGGATCCAGTGGCTCGTGTCTGCAATCCCAGCAGAGGCAGCAGGGGCAGGAGGATGGCTTGAGCCCAGGAATTCAAGACTAGCCTGGGCAACACAGCAAGATCCCTTTCGTCACAAAAAGAAAAAACAAAGGTTATGTGGTGTGGTATGAAATCTTTCTTTTTTTTTTTTTTTTTTTTTTGGAGGAGGGGTGAGACAGAGTCTTGCTCTGTTGCCCAGACTGGAGTGTAGTGGCACAATCTCACCTCACTGCAAACTCCATCTCCCAGGTTCAAGTGATTCTCATATCTCAACCCCTGGAGTAGCTGGGATTACAGGCGCAGACCACCATCCACGCCCGGCTAATTTTTTGTATTTTTAGTAGAGATGGGGTTTCGTCATGTTACCCAGGTTGGTCTCGAACTCCTGAGCTCAGGCAATTCACCCACCTCAGCCTCCCAAAGTGCTAGGATTACAGGTGTGAGCCACCGCGCCCAGCTGTTAAACTTTTTTTTTTTTTTTTTTTTGAGACGATTGCCCCTCTGTTGCCCAGGCTGGAGTGCAGTGGTGGGATCTCGGCTCACTGCAACCTCTGCCTCCTGGGTTCAAGCTATTCTCCCGCCTCAGCCTCCTGAGTAGTTGGGATTACAGGTGCCCACTACCACACCTGACTAATTTTTGTATTTTTAGTAGGATGGGGTTGCACCATGTTGCCCAAACTGGTCTCGAACTCCTGGCCTCAAGTGATCAATCCACCTTGGCCTCACAAACTTCTGGGATTACGTGCATGAGCCACTGTGCCTGGCCTTGAAACTTTTGTGTGAGATACATACATACATACACACACACACACACACACACACAGAGAGAGAGAGAGAGAGAGAAAGAGAAAGAGAGAGAGAGATGAATATAAATAGAGAAGTGGGTCAGTCAAAACAAAAAGTCTGGAAAATATATTTTAGCAGTTGACAGACGACCAGTCTGACTAACATGGTGAAATCCGTCTCTACTAAATACAAAAAAAAATAGCCAGGCATTATGGCACATGCCTATAATCTGAGCTACTTAGGAAGCTGAGACAGGAGAATTGCTGCTGCCTGGAGGTGGAGGTTGCAGTGAGCCGAGATGTCACCACTGCGCTCCAACTTGGGTAACAAGAGTGAAATTCCATCTCAAAAGAAAAGAAATAAAACAGTAAGTATGAGATCTCAGAGACAAAAAGAGAAATTGAAAAAAAGCTGAAGTGACTTTGAAGCATCATTGTAAGACTGAAACTAAACACCAGAAAAAGTATATTTGACCCTGGTGTCTATTTTGGCAAGTCAAGTAATAAGTTTCCCTCCTCTATCCACCTCTCGGGGCTCAGAGGAGCTTCCTACTCCCACTAAATTCAGGCCCCTTCTGGTGAAGTCTACTGCAAATTGTGCAGATTGCTCCAGAGGGAAGGATGAACCATCATTGGAAATGGGGACGGCAGGGCTGCAGGTGGGCAGCCTGGACTTGCAGGCTCCAGATTCAGACTAGGGGTCCAGAAGCAAGTGCAAAAAGAACTCAAACAGAAGCTGAGGGTCAACTGGAGGAAAGAAAGGAGAAGAAACAAAATCGATATTGCTAACTTATTCAGTTTATCTTTGCGTAAATGAAAGAATAAAGGAGGGCCAGGTGAGGTGGCTCATGCCTGTAATCCCAGCACTTTGGGAGGTTGCAGCAGTGAGCTGAGATCGTGCCACTGCACTCCAGCCTGGGCAACAAAAGCAAAAACCTCAATCTCAAATAAATAAATAAATAAAACAAAGGAAGAGGAACAAGAACCTATCAAACTTCTCTGAGGCAGAGAATATTTTCAAAGAGTGCAGGTCAGGATCTCTGATGCAGAAGATGCGAGCAGCTGTACAATCCAACAGCCTGGGCTAAAACAGAAGCCCTGGGGACAAACCTGAAGAAAGATCACTCGTGAAATTCCTTGCAGCAAGAAATCTGAGGTCAACTTTAAATTAGCAGGGAAACAAAAATGTAGAGAATCACCACTATCAGGGAGACTACTAAGAATATTTGTGAGGATTCCAGCGGTCAATGTCAAGATGATGAGCTTTGTTCCCTAAAAAAACCACTATGTATGAGACTGTAATTAGGACACTTATTGAATACCACTAAAGACTATTTACAACACTACATTCCAGTAAAAATTGAAAATAAGAACTATGGGGCCAGGCGCGGTGGCTCATGCCTGTAATCCCAGCACTTTGGGAGGCTGAGGCAGGCGGATCACCTGAGGTCAGTAGTTCAAGACCAGCCTGACCAACATGGAGAAACCCTGTCTCTACTAAAGTACAAAATTAGCTGGGCATATAGCACATGCCTGTAGGCCCAGCTACTCAGGAGGCTGAGGCAGGAGAATCACTTCAACCCAGGAGGCAAAGGTTGCTGCAAGCCAAAATCAACCCACTGCAGTCCAGCCTGGGCGACAGAGCAACACTCCATCTCAAAAAGCAAACAAACAAAAAAAAGAACAGAGTTTGGTTTAATATAGCAGAAATATGGTGCTATTACATTTTCCTCACATACACACCAAAGGACTCCACTTCCTAGCCCCCTTGCACCTAAAATAAAGCCAAAAGACCATGGAAGAAAACACTACTAATTCCAAGTTTGACCCATGAAAAAAACTTCCATGTACAAAATTACAAGGCAAACTTACAGGTCACATTTTCTCGTCAGTTGTGACAAAATGGAAGGACCTAGATCCCCAAGTTACCACCTGGAAAAGTACCATCTAGAAAAGTGTGGGCAAGAAATAAATGTTTACTTTGTCAGGCCATAGATTTTGACTATCATTACCTACCCTGACTAATACAAGTGGTCAGTTACAAAACATACAGACTAGTCAGGTGCAGTGGCTCACGCCTATAATCCCAGCACTTTGTGAGGCCAAGGCAGAGGATCACTTGACACTGGAAGTTGAAGACCAGCCAGGGCAACAGCAAGATTCCATCTCTTTTTTTTTTTTTTTTTTTTTTTTGAGACAGAGTCTTGCTCGGTAGCCTGGGCTGAAGTGCAGTGACTCCATCTTGGCTCACTGCACTGAAACCTCCATTTCCTGGGTTCAACTGATTCTCGTGCCTCAGCCTCCTGAGTAGCTGGGACTGTAGGTGTATACCACCACATCTGGCTGATTTTTTTTTTTTTTAAGCTCCCACAGTGTGGGAGAGGATTCCAGAAAGCTGGAAATCCTGTATTTTTTTTTTAGTAGAGACATGGTTTCACAATGTTGGCCAGGCTGGTCTTGAACTCCTGGCCTCGGTGATCTGCCCGCCTCGGCTTCCCAAAGTGCTGAGATTACAGCTGTGAGCCATGGCACTCAGCCTCCATCTCTATCTTATTAAAAACAAGGCCTGGCGTCATGGCTCCCACCTGTAATTCTAGCACTTTGGGAGGCCGAGGCAGGTGGATCACCAGAGGTCAAGAGTTCAAGACCAGCCTGACCAACATAGTGAAATCCTGTATCTACTAAAAACACAAAATTAGCCAGGCGTGGTGGCACATGCCTGTAATTCCAGCTACTTAGGAGGCTGAGGCAAGAGAATCGCTTGAATCCAGGAGATGGAGGTTGCAGTGAGCTGAGATCGCACCACTGCATTCCAGCCTGGGCAACAAGAGCAAACACACAGACACACACACACACAAACATACAGGCTGCAAACAGTATATTTGCTTTGTATCTGCTCTGTACCCATCAGGTAACAGGGGGTTAGAAGGAGGAGATAATCGCATTCTAAATACCAAATATTTTATTTGTTTGTTTTTGAGCAGGGTCTTCCTCCTCTGCCCAGGCTGGAGTGCAGTGGCACCATCACAACTCACTGCAGCCTTGAACTCCTGGGTTTGAGTTCTCTTCCCACATCAGCCTCCCAAGTAGGTGGGACCACAGGCACGCACACCACCACTCCAGGCTAATTTTTTTTTTTTGAGACGGAGTCCTGCTCTGTTGCCCAGGCTAGAGTGCAGTGTGATCTCCATTCACCACAACCTCCACCTTCTGGGTTCAAGCAATCCTCCTGCCTCAGCCTCCAGAGTAGCTGGGATTACAGGCACACACCACCACACCTGGCTAATTTTTTGCATTTTTATTAGAGACGGGGTTTCACCATATTGACCAGGCTGGTCTCGAACTGACCTCGAGATCCACCCACCTTGGTCTCCCAAAGTGCTGGGATTACGGGCATGAGCCACTGAGGCTAATTTTTAAAAATGTTTGCAGAGATGAAGTCTCACTAGGTTGCCCAAACTGGTCTTAACCTCCTGACCTCAACCAATCCTCCCACATCAGCTTCCCAAAGTACTTGGATTATAGGCATGAGCTACCATGTCCAGTTCAGCAAATATTTTAAAATAAAGAAAAAGTAATCTACAGACCATATATTAGAAAAAATCTAGACACTGACTTGTTCTGTTCATGGGTAGAACAAGTCAATATTATAAAGATGGCAAGTCTCCCCAAATTAACTTATGCATTTAATGAAATTTCCCATCAAAAGTATTTTGACACCCTGGCCAACTTGGTGAAACTCCGTCTCTAGAAAGAAAACAAAAATTAGGTGTGTGCCTGTAATCCAGGCTACCCAGTGGGCTGAAGCAGGAGAATTGCTTGAAAACTAGGAGGTGGAGGTTGCAGTGAGCCAAGATCGTACCACAGCACTCCAGCCTGGACGACAGAGCAAGACTCCATCTCAGGGAAAAAAAAAAGTATTTTGAAGCCCTAAGTTGAAAAACACTGGAGTAAACACTGAGCATAGGCACTACCAGATAATAAAGCCTACTTTAAAGTGATTATAATGACTAAAACAGTAAGGTATTGGCAAAAGAGCAGACAGATAAACTGAATAAAACAACAGATCCAAGGATTCAGCATATAATTAAGGTGAGGTTTTTTTAGTTAATAAGGATGAATTAACAAATAGCACCCAAAAAATATAAACTAGAGGGGACAAATAATCCTTATTTGATACCACACTCCAAAATAAATATCAGGCTAATTAAATTATAGCCAATATATTTGTTTAAAGAACTAAGAGGAAATATGGGTGAATATTTATAAAGTCTTGGGATAAAGAAGCCATGGGAAAGAAAAAAAGATGGACAGATTTAAATTCAAGGCATAGGAAAAAATATTTGTGAAGTGGAACAAAACAATGCAAATCTTGAGTATTAGTAATTCAAAAATCCAAAATTTGAAATGCTCTAAAATTCAGTACTTTTCTGAGTGCCAACAAGACACTCAAAAGAAAATGCTCGCTGAAGCATTCTGAATTTCAGCTTAACAAATTAGGAATGCTCAACTGGTAAGTTTATTGCAAATATGCAAAAAAAAAAAAATCCAAAATCCAAAACACTTTCTAGTCATAAGCACTTCGGAGAAGCGACACTCAACCTGTACATGTTTCTCAAGCAGGTAAAGATCAAAAACATGTCTAGCAGCATCAACTTTACTCAAAGAATATGGAAGAAAAAGGTTTTATATTAAAACAAGCACTGATGTTTCTGAAATAGAATGAAAAATTCACATTAATTTTAGATAAAACAGAAGAGACTTAAAAGAAGTATCATGCTTGTTATATTCCAAACACTTTTAAATATGCATACATTCCCCCATATCATACATCTGTGGAATAATTTGTGAACCAATGTCTATAAATATAAATACCAAAAAAGCTCTTGATAAGAAATATATGAACTTGGGGGCCGAGCGCAGGCAGTGGCTCACGTCTGTAATCCCAGCACTTTGGCAGGCTGAGGTGGGTGGATCAGGAGGTCAAGAGATCAAGACCATCCTGGCCAATGTGGTGAAACTCTGTCTCTACTAAAAATACAAAAATTAGCTGGGTGTGGAGGCACGCGCCTGTAGTCCCAGCTACTCAGGAGGCTGAGGCAGGAGAATCGCTTTAACCCAGGAGGTGGGGGTGAGCTGAGATGGCACCACTGTGTTCTAGCCTGGTGACAGATCGAGACTTGGTCTCAAAAAAAAGAAATTTTGTTGGCCAGGCATGGTGGCTCACCCCTGTAATCCCAACACTTCGGGAGGTTGAGGCGGGTGGATCACCTGAGGTCAAGATTTGGAGGCCAGCCTGACAAATATGGTGAAACCCTGTCTCTATTAAAAATACAAAAAAATAGCTGGGCATGGTCACGGGCACCTGTAATCCCAGCTACTCAGGAGGCTGAGGCAGGAGAATCGCTTGAACCTGGGAGGTGGAGGTTGCAGTGAACCAAGATCAGGCCATTGCACTCCAGCCTGGGCAACAAGAGTGAAACTCCGTCTCAAAAATAAAAAAGGAAAAAAGAAAACAGAAATTGTGTTTCCTCTGTGAAGATCGAGGACACAGCAGTGCTTTCGGTCTGAAGCAGGGTGGAGAAGACCTTCAGAGTCACAAAGCCAAGATCTCTGAGATGAAATGATGGTCCAGAATGAAAAAGCTTATTCAAACATAATTAAATGGAGCTGGGGTTATGTATATATTCACTCAAACAAAGGAAAGCCAGTAGGGAAAAAAAAATGTGTGAGCGTTGAGGTGGTGGGTAGAAGATTCCTACAGGAACAATCAGGAATTGACAGAAGGAATTCAAGCTGGGGTGCATAAAGGCAAACACTGTAGCCAGGAATGAACCATAGGCAAACGAGGCAGGAACGAGAGCAGACGGTCCTGCTCCCATTCAGTCGCCTCCCAGTGCACCCTTTACTCCACCCCAGAATTTTCTAAAATACACATCTAAACAAGTCACTCCCCTCTGGGAATCTCCCCGTGGCTTTCCAGACAAAGATTTAGGCCCCACAAATACAGTGTCAAAGGACCTCTCCACCTGACTCCCATCACATCCTCAGCATCCTTCCAACTGTCCTGACTCAGTAACCCTCCTCTCCCAGTCACATGCCTCTCCCGCTCCACCCTTTGCTTACACTGATCCTTCCATCTAGCCCAACCCTGCTTTCTATCCCAAGTCCCGGAAAGTCATCCTGGAACACGCAGACAAAGCATGACTAGAGCCTAACTTCGAGCTTGGCAACTGACTGACCTAGGGTCAAATCTTAACTCTACTTGGCAGTGCTAAGATCCTAGGCAAGGAGCTGCCTCCTGCCACACCTCAGCATCCTCAGCTGTAAGATGGAAAATGTTAGTACCCAGACCACAGGGCTGCCGAGACATGAGAGAACACAGGAGTGCTAGGCAGAGCTCCTTGGCACTCAACTGACACTGGCTTCTCTGCCCTCTTTTATACTAACAGGAACTTAGAAACCCTGAGTTTCAGACGAGAGCTGGGAATAGTGCCCTACCGTGGTTTAGTGGAACAGAACTCAAGACTCAGGAATTAACTTACAGAAGTTACCCAAGCCTTCATCAATAAAGTGAAGGACCAGAAGCCACCTTGCCTGCCAGTTGCTAAGACTAGCAATAATAACCTCGAGTGACCAACACATAATTGATATATATGGGCACCATCACTGTTTCACTGGCCCTATCACATGGGGCTGTCTTGTCTTTCTAGGGTCCCTTCTATTGCTTCCAACAGAGGAAGTGCACCTTATCAAACTGCACTCCCCGTTCAACTTAGAAGATGGAGAGATTCAACTCTGCAAGAGTTACACACATAGATATGTGACCTCCACCAGGTGCTCAATGAGACGATGCCTTTGGAAAGCTGCTTTGGGCAAAACTCATGAGTGGGCCAGGCATAGTGGCTTATACCTGTAACCCCAGCATCTTGGGAGGCCAAGATGGGTGGATGATAAGGAGTTCCAGACCAGCCTGGCCAACATGGTGAAACCCCGTCTCTACTAAAAATACAAAAATTAGCTGGGCATGTTGGTGTGCACCTGTAGTCCCAGCTACTCGGGAGGCTAAGACAGGGGAATTGCTTGAACCTGGGAGCGAGAGGTTGCAGCAAGCTGAGATCACACCACTGCACTCCAGCCTGGGTGACAGAGTGAGACTCTGTCTAAAAAAAAAAAAAAAAAAAAAACAACTCATGAGTGAAGATTTTCCTGATCACTGACCAGAGAAAGCCATTCTCCTTTAATGGTGGAATTTCCATAGAGGGCCTTAGAGATGCCTAGATCTCACACACTTGGCTGAGGTCAAAGTCCAGAATTAAGACAAAGGACAATGAGAAGCTCCCAAGATTTATATTTCCATTGAGGATGACCTCCTGAAAAATCTCCACCCTTGCTTTTCTGCTGCATTTGGGTTATGTTGGGTTGGCACTACAACTTAACATGGCCTAAACCGGCTCTTTGGGCATCTCAGTTAATGGCCACTTTCTTTCTAGGTGCTAAGACCAGAACCTCGGAGTCCTCCTCAGTTCTCTTTCTGGTTCATCAGCAAATCTCAATCTCACCTTGAAATCCCATAGGTCTCCCCTTAACCCTGCACTGGCCGTCTGGCTGGTCCCCTTGCTGTCCTGCCTTCAATCTGTCTCACACAGCAATGCCCAGAGTGTGCTTGCTAAAAGCTAGATCAGTCCACCTCCCTTCCTTACCTCAAAACCCTCCAATGGCTCCCACCACCCTCAAGGAAAAATCTACAGGCCTTACAATAGTGCATATGGCCTTACATCCGACCCGCATGGTTTCTCTGACCTCAAAACCAAATTCTCCCCTCCTCCTGCCTTAGGGCCTTTGCATCTGCTGTTTCCTCCTCTCAGAATGATCTTTCCCCCAGATCTCCACATGCCTCACTCCCTTAATAGCTTAGTCAAAGATGACTCAAGCCTTCTGCTATGAACTCAATTGTATCCCCCACCCCCATAGGTTGAAGCCCTACCCCCACAAAGTAGCTGTATTTAGAGATAGAGCCTTTAGGAGATAACTGAGTTTAAATGAGTTCTTAAGGATGGGGCAGGACTTTTTTTTTTTTTTTTTTTTTTTAAGATGGAGTCTCAGTCTGTTGCCAGGGAGGAGTGCAGTGGTGCAATCTCGGCTCACTGCAACCTCCACCACCCAGGTTGAAGTGATTCTCCTGCCTCAGCCTCCCCAGTAGCTGGGACTACAGGCATGAGCCACCACGCCCAGCTAATTTTTTGTATTTTAGTAGAGACAGGGTTTCACCATATTTGCCAGGATGATCTCGATCTCCTGACCTGACCTTGTGATCCGCCCACCTTGGCCTCTCAAAGTGCTGGAATTACAGGTGTGAGCCACCTCGACCAACCAGGACTTTTTTCTTAAAAACAAAGTCTAGCTTTGTCACCCAGGCTGGTGTGCAGTAGTGCAATCATGGCTCACTGAATCCTCAACCTCCTGGGCTCACGTAATCCTCCCACCTCAGCCTCCTGAGTAGCTGGGACTATAGGCAGGGGCTACCACGTCCAGCGAATTTTTTTTTTTTTTTAAATAGAGACAGAGTCTCACAATGTTGCCCATACTGGTCTCAGATGATCCTCCTGCCTCAGCCTCTAGAAGTGCTGGGATTACAGATGTGACCAACAGTGCCTGAACAGAAGGAAATAAATGGCACCAAAGAAAGGCCATGTGAGGACTCATCAAGAAGACAGCCACTGAACAAGCCAGGAAGAAAGCCCTCACCAGAAGTTAACAAGGCCAGAACCTTGACCTTGGACTTCCCAGACTCCAGAATTGTAAAAAATAAATTTCTGTTGTTTAAGCCACCTACACTGTGCTATTTTTGTTATGGCAGTGTTAGCAGACTAATATACCTTCCTCCCTGTCTACCCTTCCAAAAATATAAACTCCCATCCCCACTTAATCCCCTGAGCCTTGCCAGATTCTTCATAGCACCAGGTCTCATTGTCCACCTCCCCATACTGTGGGCTCCATGTGGGCTGAGAATCTCCCTGCGGCATCCCAAGCACCAAGAATATTAGGCACTCAAACGATGTAATAAATGTGTGAAAGACCCATGAAAGGTGGAAGCTGAAAGCAGACCTCAATTACAGGAGAGCCAAGAACCTAGAACCTGTGACGAAATAAGAGGTTCGAAATAGCAAAGCCAGAGAGAAAATGAGAAGGACTGCACAGGGCGCACAAAGGGCTCGTTTCCAACCAGAGGCTGCAGCGCACAGCTTAACCTGGAGGAGGATGGTTCCCTACCGAAAGAATAAAAGCCCAGAGAACAACTGGAGGAATAGCAGGACATGAAAATGAATTAATGAGGTTACTAGGCACTGGGAACCAACAGACTGGTGTGTGGGAGTTTTATGGGCAAGGCCAGGAAACAGGTCAGGGAAGGACTGTAAGATGTTTAAGTTAAAAAAGCCTAAGAGGTTTCATCATCTACTCACTTAAAATCAATTAATTAAAAAAAAAAAGCCTAAGAGGATTAAATAAAAATACGTTTTTAAAAAGCTTCAATTTACATGTACAAAGCACTGCATAATTTCAAATTATTACTGCTTTTTTTTTTTTTTTTTTGAGGAGACAGTCTCACTCTGCTGCCCGGGCTGGAGTGCAGAGGCTCAATCTCAGCTCACTGCAACCTCCACCTCCCAGGTTCAAGCAATTCTCCTGCCTCAGCCTCCTGCATAGCCAAAATTACAGGCACGCACCACCTAATTTTTGTATTTTTACTAGAGACAGGGTTTCACCATGGTGGCCAGGCTGTTCTCAAACTCCTGAGCTCAAGTGATTTGGCCACCTCAGCCTCCCAAAGTGCTGGGATTACAGATGTGAGCTACCACACCCAGCCCCGGTCTCCCGCTTTTAATTACCGTAACCAAAATGGGAAAATCCCTCAAGCTACCAGTGGTACCAGGAAACAGGTCTCCAAATAGATCTCTGGTTTATCTTTAGACACACTGAAAAGCATAGCAATAGCCAACTCGGGATTTTAAACACCCCGCAAACTAGACCTTAGACTCTGTGAGGGCAGAAGGCAGAGTTTATTCAATAAGTATGTTTAGCAGCTCCTGGTCACCAAGTGGATGGATGAATGGGCAGACGGAGACGGACAGAGCTCTTGATGGGTGGCTACATGTGCTTGCCTGCCCCTGGGACACATGACTCATTTCTGCAACGCTACATCCACTAGAGTTTGCTACATAAATGAGATATGTAGTATGGTATGAAACCTACCCAAACTATCTACATTTTTCTAGCCAGGAACTTTTTTTTTTTTTTAAAGCTGGCTATATTTTTCATAGAAACAGGAGTCTTGCTATGTTGTCTAGACTGGTCTCGAACTACTGGCCTGAAACAATCCTCCCACCTCAGCCTCCCAAAGTGCTGAGATTACAGGTGTGAACCACAACACCTGGTCCAGGTACTTTAATAAGCATTTTTTGCTTTTGTTGCCCATTCTGGAGTACAATGGTGCAATCTTGACTCACTGCAACCTTTGTCTCCCGGGTTCAAGCGCTTCTCCTGCCTCAGCCTACCAAGTAACTGGGATTACAGGCATGCACCACCATGCCCCGCTAATTTTGTATTTTTAGAAGAGACAGGGGTTTCTCTATGTTGGTCAGGCTAGTCTGGAACTCCAAACTCCCGACTTCAGGTAACCCGCCCACCTCAGCCTCCCAAATTGCTGGGATTACAGGCGTGACGCACCTCATCCAGCCAATAAGCATTTTTTAAACACGTCAACAGATGTTTACACTTAATTGACTTTATTGACCATGCCACAGTCAGAGAATACAGAGAAAAAGACTGTCAAAATAAAAAGTTCCTGAAATACCTATTTTCTTAAAAAATCACCCTCCACTCTAAGCAAAGACACCAAAGAGAAATAAATGCCTTGGTATTAAAAGAAAGAAGCTAGTTGTCATTTTGGCAAAGGAAATAGCCTAGAAAGCAAATACCTCATGCTAAGGATGTCACGTGGAACAGGCTGGACACACCTGCTGCCTGCCTTTAACTACCAGGTGTGTGTCATGAGGGCTTACACTGGGCACACCCACGGGTGCCCAAAAGCTATTAAATTTGGAGTGAATGAAAAGAGAACAGTAGCAATACATTCATAAGTGACCCTGATCGAGCCAACCATAACCCAGCACAGAATTCTGAATTTTTGAGCTGCAAGGGCCCTTTATAAATTTCACCAGGTTCAAACACTTTCAGGGGAGGCAGGCAACGTCACTTGCAAAGGTGAAAAGGCAGGTGTAGGCAACCAGAAATGGTGAGGCCCGAACTCGACAGCATTCAAATACAAAAACGAAAAATAAAAATGCTCCAG
Organism: Cheracebus regulus; assembly: GCA_963574635.1. NCBI lineage: Eukaryota > Metazoa > Chordata > Mammalia > Primates > Pitheciidae > Cheracebus > Cheracebus regulus. Next base: position 24,388 of record CAUYQU010081911.1, read on the forward strand.
CCACCCCGATTCCAGCCTTTTGCTTCCGAGAAGAGGAAACCGGCTGAGGGAGGTCACATGGCCAATTAGTGACAGCTCAAACCAGACTGTCTCCGGACTCCCGGTCCCATGTCCCCGCACATCCCGGGCCTTCTCTGCGCGCAAATGACCCAATTGTCAGCAGGGACTGCATCTTCCCCAGCCCGTCTCCCAGCGCTGCAAGAATAAAAGTAGCACCTACTACAACCCCGCAGACCCAGAAAGCCCTTATGGGTGACTTTCTTCCACCTGCAGTTGCCCTAATTTACCCTTTGCCCTGACAATCGATCATTTCCCATCAGTCACGTTTAAATCCCCAGTCTGAAGGCCGAGATCCTATCAGCTACCCATCCAAGGGGGGCATCTAGGGCCAAACGAAGAAGAAAATCCTGCCTGCCCCTTAAAGTAGTCACACTCGAAATGTCATTTTTTTTCCCGGAAAGGTGGCAACCAGGGAGACCCGCGACCCCCGGGGAACAGGCCAGAAAGGCCCCGGGGTCGGAGCAGCTGCTTCTAAAATTACTTGGCGCAGCCTTTGTAGAAGGGAAGAAAGCAAGAATGTAAAAGGCACCTTCTTGCCGCCCCTCCTGATGCCCCTGAATTACAGGGGGCGAGACGATGCCCGCGCGCAGCACTTGGGGAAGGGCGAGGGAAGCGACCCCAGGACCGCGTGGGCGCAGAGCCCGGAGGAGGCGGCGGCGGCCAGTAGGGTCCTGGGGTAGCCCCATTTGCCTCCCCGCTGCGCGGCCTGAGGGCCGGAGCGCGCTGTGGCTGCCGCGGCGGGCAGGGGTGGGTACCCCGAGGGCCCGGCCCGGCTGGCGGGGCAGCAGGAGCTGAGGGTCGCCGGGCATCTCGGGCCCCCGGGCCAGGGTGTCCGGCAAACGCGGGGTCCCAGGAGACGGGTCGGGGTGGGGGCGCGCAGGCCGCGCCGCGGGGCCAGTGGGTGACAGCGCGCGGGGGCCGTGCCAGGCCGGCCTCGTGGGCGCGGCGGGCACCTCGCAGCTGGGCCGGCAGGTGCGGCCCGCGGGCCGGGCAGGGGACGCGACGGCCCGGCTCTCACCTGGCTGCAGCTCGCGTGGTTCCTGTCCTGCCGCCGCGCCTCGGCGCCGCAGTGCCAGCTGCCGCCGCCGCCGTCTCCGGTCCCCGCCACAGCCGCCTGCAAAATGGCGCCGCGGAGGGGCGGGTCGGGGGCGGGGAGCCGCGGAGCCGCCCGCCCCCGCGCCGGCCTGGGGCCCACCTCCCTCCCCGCCCCCGACCCCTGCCCTCGGGCCTCCCCCGGGGGAGGGGCTGTCCCTAGCACCCCGCAGCGCCCCCGGAACATCCCGGGCCTCTCACCAGCCGTCCCCTTCCCGTTCCTTTCATTTCCCTCCCCTGCTTAGAAAGATCGCCCCCCTTCGCGACCCTTCCCTTCAGTCACACCTGCTCCTGGGGACCCACCTGGCAAGCAGAGCGCTTGTCCCTGAGTGTCCTGGTCCAGGTCCCCCCTTTTTACCCTGCCTGCCACCGAGCCCTGTCCTTGCTCGAGCATGATAACCAGGCAGTTTGTGGTGCACTGGGCTCAGCGGGTTGGATGTTTTAAAACAATTTCAGCTCTTCTTCAGTTAGGTTTTTTAACTTAACTGCAGAAGTAGTCCTCTTTACGTCATGTAGAGATGGTACCACAGACTAAGGCTTTTCAGACTTGAATTCCCTGGGAATCGTGTTAGGCTAGGGGCGGATTCACATTCAGTGGCTCTGGGGTGCAGTTCAAGAGTCTGCACTTCTAGAACGACCCCAGGCGATGCCCCCGGGTGAGCTTCTTGGACCGCTGAGCGGAAAGGCCAAGTGTAAATCCCCGGCCTCGGTCTTCAGCGCTGCGCAGCCTCACTGGAGGACTTCATTAAGATGCAGATGGCTGGGCCCCACCCCCGGAGTTGCTGAGGCTGTAGGTCTGGCCTGAAGGTCCAGAATCTGCGTTTCTGGCAAGTTCCCAGGTGAAGCTGATGCTGCTGGTCCGGGGACCACAGGTATGGAGCCACTGCTGAAATCTGAATACATTTTATAAAACGTTCTAATAATTAGTACTTTCTTAACACCTTCCATCTTGAAACCATTGTCATAGTTGCTTTACTAACTGAATTATAATTTACTAGTTCCCTGGCAACTCTTGAGAAACAGAATTGTGGACAATGTCTGACCTCGTGGAGAGAAATTGATTTTACAATCGTAATTATTTATATGTTTTACACAGTCTTGGAAACTGACACACACATATCAATGGGGTTAGGGGGGCAGCAACTATAGGAATTTTATGAAATAGGCAAAGTTGGTCTGTGTCTTGACAAGTGTCTTCCCATTTATTTCTCTAATAATTGCATTTTTATTTGCTTATATTTAATTTTTTTCGAGACAGGGCCTCACTCTGTGACCCAGGTGGGAGTGCAATGGCACAATCAAGGCTGCAGCATCAACCTTCCAGGCTCAAGGGATCCCCCCATCTCGGCCTCCTAAGTAGCTGGGATAACAGGAGCACACTACCATGGATGGCTAATTTTTATTTTTTGTAGAGATGAGGGTCTCGCTATGTTGCTAGTCTCAAACTCCTGGACTCCTGGACTCAAGGAGTCCTCCCAAAATGTTGAGATTACAGGCATGAGCTCCCATGCCCATCCCAATAACAGTATTTTTTAAATATAAAAGTTGGCTGTTGGGGCACCATGGCTCACGCCTGTAATCCCAGCACTTTGGGAAGCCAAGGTGGGTGGATCACGAGGTCAGGAGTTCAAGGCCAGCCTGGCCAACATGGTAAAACTTTGTCTCTACTAAAAACACAAAAATTAGCCAGGCGTGGTGGCACGAGCCTGTAGTCCCAGCTACTCGGGAGGCTGAGGCAGAAGAATCACTTGAACCCGGGAAGCAGAGGTTGCAGTGAGCCGAAATCGTACCACTGCACTCCAGCCTGGGCGACAGACTGAGACTCTGGAAATGCCACAAGGAAGAAGGACCAACAGAACTCAAAGTCATTCCTCTGCTTATGTGAGACAAATGCCTATCTGATTGCTTCCTCTGATTCCATGGAAGGCTAATCAGAAACTGGAAAGAATGCAACCTTTTGTTCTTTATCTATGACCTAGAAGCCCCCTCTCCACCTTTCCCGCCTTTCTGGATGGAAAAAATGCACATTTCACGTATATTGATTGATGTCTCATGTCTCCCTAAAATGTATAAAAACAAGCTGTGCCCTGACCACCTTGGGCACATGTCGTTAGGACCTCCTGAGGCTGTGTCACAGGCGCGCATCCTTAACCTTGGCAAAATGAACTTTCTAAATTGAATGAGAACTGTCTCAGATATTTGAGGTTCACAATTCCTACTGGGTGACAGCAAGGGGAAAAAAAAAGTGTTGAGTTGCAAAATTCAGTACACACTGGAATGTCGAATGTTTTCATCTTCATCAAAGATGGAGAAAATAAAAAACAAAGATGCTGTGACTGGCACCCACAAAAAAACTCACGCATTGCCCGTAACCATCTTTCTACACCAATGAGAGCATAGAGCATATTCCAGCCTTTTTTTTTTTTTAAAGAAAAAAAGATCATAAATGTGTTCTGCTTAGCAAGGAATGTGGAGTCTTCTGATTAGAAAGAAGTTCCAAGGTCCAGACCCCCTGAGCTTTTAAGTCTATCCCCTTCCCATTGTTACTTCATGAACTGTGGACTCTTCAGTATCTCCCTCTCTCTCTCTAGGCATTTACCATTTTTCTCTATCCTGAAAAACCTTCCAGAGTCCCAGTCTCCCCAACCGTCTTGCCTTCCCTTTCTCTCCCCAACCTCCCCCTATCACCCCTCAGGCACTTCCCTTCCCTGTTTTATCAGATGTCATCTGTGACCTTCTAATTGCCAAAAACAATTACAGGTTTGCAGTCCTTTTCTTCTTTGATGGCTCTGAAACAGTCCATTGACTTCTCACTTGAAACTGTATTCTTGTGATAATACCACTTTCTCTCACTAACTATCCATACTTCTCCCCTCCCTCTCAGTGAGGTGAGTTTCTCAGGCTCCAGGCTAGAAATGTTAATTTTCCCTAGTAGCTCCTTTCTCCCCTGCCCTCTCCTTCTCTAAACCCCTCTGAAGGTCAGCCATCTATCTCCTCATGGTTCCCAAACCTCTCTCTCTAGACAAGACAGACATCTTTCTGAACTTGTAGACACATTTCCAATTGTCGCTTAATTAACCTGCTCCGAATATTCTCTAGGAATTGCAAATAATCTCTAATTTTGATGCATGATTCTCTCCCATAACATAAACTGGGTTTTTTGGTTGGTTTGTTTGTTTGTTTTGAGACGGAGTCTTGCTCAGTCACCAGGCTGGAGTGCAATCTCGGCTCACTGCAACTTCTGCCTCCTGGGTTCAAGCAATTCTCCTGCCTCAACCTCCCCAGTACATGGGACTACAGGCGCCCGCCATCACGCCCAGCTAATTTTTTTATTTTTAGTAGACACGGAGTTTCACTATGTTGGCCTGGATGGTCTCTTTCCCTTGTGATCTGCCCACCTCGGCCTCCCAAAGTGCTGGAATTATGGAGGTGAGCCACCGAGCTGGCCCTAAACTGGTTTCTTATCTGACTTCTCTCATTTTGCTACCAGAAACTTCGAACAGGTCTGTGAGTCCTTGCCCCCAAGCCTACATGTCCACTCTGTCACTTATGGTCAAGCTGGGAAGTATTTCTGGAATCCTCTTCTCATCCAACACAGACCCTCACTGGCTCTTTCTTGGACTGTTAACCATCAAAACTTTGGCCTGTTGGCCTCAAGACCAATCTCCCGAAACTATCCTTGGTATCATCCCAGAACACAGAACTGGTAATCTCACACCCTTTCTGAAAATCCTTCAGGGCTTCCCAGTCAAAAGGATAATTAGAGGCCAGGCACCGTGGTTCAGGCCTGTAATCCTAGCATTCTGGGCGACCAAGGCAGGAGGATCGCTTTTGCCCAGGAGTTTGAGACCACCCAGGCAACATAGGGAGACCCCATCTTTGAAAAACTAAATAAATAAATAATGTAATAGCTAAATAAATAATAAACAATATAGGTCCTTTCCCAGTGTAGCATTCAAGGTCCTTAACCTCTAATCTCAAGCTTCTTTTTCTTCTTTTTTTTTTTTTTGAGATTTTACTGCTGACAGACTGGCTTTGGTATCAGCAAATAGCTCTGATTTCCATCTTTCAAAGTTCTTATGAATATTAAATGTGTATAAAGTGCTTATTCAGTGCATGAATATGTAGGTGTTTAATGTCATTATTTTTACCATTATCATCAATTTAAAAAATACATCAACATTTTCCCATTCAGTTCCTTTTCCTTTTATTTTCCAGTCATCTTCCTATTACAGCACAGACAAACAAGACTTTTTTCCTCCTCCCTTAACTTCGCTAAACTAAATCAGCAGAATATTTCAAGAACGTTTCATGACCTGGTTAATTTGATTGAAATTTCAGTCATTTCCAGGCTTCGTTCTTTTCGAGAGGTAATTGTAGCTTTGGGCTATTTCATCTTCATACAGTACTTGTCAATGTTATTTTCAACATCTCTCTGGAGTCTAGACCTGAGGCAAACTTTTTCTGGAAGGAGCTAGATAATAAATGTTTTAGGTTTTGTGGGTCAAGAGGTAAAATTGATGTTATGTAGGTACAGTACTAATATACCAATAGAAAACAAATTTCCACAGATTTCTTATTGATGAAATTCAATATATAATAATGGTTGAGTATAATATTTTCATAATACAGGTCTACTAATGAAAACAATAGAATTTGGGGGGGTGAAGAAAATAAGATTTTGCTTAATTGGGATTCAAAGTTAGTCTTTCTTATCAAATTGATGGCAAATATTCATTAGTAAAAGCCAATTTTATTTATTTATTTTGAGACGGGTCTTGCTCTGTTGCTCAGGCTGGAGTGCAGTGGCGTGAGCTTGGCTCACCGCAACCTCCACCTCCTGGGTTCAAGCGATTCTCCTGCCTCAGCTTGCTAAGTAGATGAGATTACAGACAAGTGCCACCACACCTGGTTAATTTTTGAATTTTTGGTAGAGACAAGGTTCTGCATGTTGCCCAGGCTGGTCTTGAACTCCTGACCTCAAGTGATCCACTTGCCTTGGCCTCTCAAAGTGCTAGGATTACAGGCTTGAGCCACCATGCCCAGCCTTGTAAAAGGCATTTTTAGATGGTACAAAAACAGGGAGTGGGCCTTAGTTTGTGGATTCCCAGTCTAGATAACTCCCTAAACTATGGGTTGTCTCGTTAGGGCAATACAAGACAGATATGACTTTTAATTTTTAGTAGAGCTGATTGATCGGGCACTGTGGCTAACACCTGTAATTCTAACACTTTGGGAGGCCAAGGCAGGAGGAATGCTTGATCCCAGTTCAATACAAGCTTGAGCAAAAAAGTGAGACCCCCATCTCTATAAAGCATACAAAATAAAAAACTAGCTGAGTGTAGTGACATGCACATTTAGTCTCAGCTACTTGAGGGGGTAAGGCAGGAGTATTGTTTGAACCCAGCAGTTTGAGACTACAGTGAGCTATGATGGTGTCACCATATTCCAGCATGGGTGACAGCAACACCCTGTCTCTTAAAAAAAAAAAAAAAAGAAAGAAAGAAAAAAAACCAAGCTTGATTCGGTGACTTTGGGGGGCTGAGACAGGTGGATTGCCTGAGGTCAGGAGTTTGAGACCAGCCTGACTAACATGGTGAAACCCCATCTCTACTAAAAATTCAAAAGTTAGCAGGGTGTGGTGGTGCATGCCTATAATCCCAGCTACTTGGGAGGCTGAGGCAGGAGAATCACTTGAACCTGGGAGGTGGAGGTTGCAGTGAGCCAAGATTGTACCATTGCACTCCAGCCTAGGCAACAAGAGTGAAATGCTGTCTCAAAAAAAAAAAAAAAAAAAAAACCCAGCTCCAATGGAATGATAGAAGAAAGCAGGCAGGGTTCTGTGGCTCACGCCTGTAATCCCAGCACTTTGGGAGGCCAAGGTGGGCAGATCATGAGATCAAGAGTTTAAAACCAGTCTGACCAACATGATGAAACCCATCTCTATTAAAAACACAAAAATTAGCTGGGCATGGTGGCAGGCACCTGTAATCCCAGCTACTCAGGCAGAAGAATTGCTTGAATCGGCAAGGCAGAGGTTGCAGTGAGCTGAGATTGCACCACTGCACTCCAGCCTGGGCAAGAGAGCGAGACTCAGTCTCAACAACAACAAAAATAGATAGAATAAAGAAAAGTGTGATCTAACTTGGAAAGTATTTGTGACAGAAAGCAGTAACTCCATGCGTACACACCATCTCTCTCTCTTTCTTTTTTCTTTTTTTTTTTTTGAGACAGAGTCTCACTCTGTTGCCCAAGCTGGAGTGCAGTCGTGAGTGGTTGAAGTGATTCTCCTGCCTCAGCGTCACAAGTAGCTGGGATTAGAGGCATGTGCCACCACCCCTGACTAATTTTTGTATTTTTAGTAGAGACAAGGTTTCACCATGTTGGCCAGGCTGGTCTCGATCTCTTGACCTCAAGTGATCCACCTACCTTGGCCTCCCAAAGTGCTGGATTATAGGAGTGAGCCACCGCACTCGGCCTACACCATCTCTTGATGTCAGCAGAATTCACACTTTCTACATCTATCTCATACTAAGACATAAAGATTTGGGGCTGCATGGCAGGCCTAAATGACGTGTGTATGTGTGTGTGTATGTGCATGTTCAATGATATTCAGTGAAGCATTGTTTCAAGTAGCAAAACAAAAACAAAAAGTCTGAAAACAACCCAAACATCCACCGATCCGGCAATGGCTGAATGATCTATCAGAAAGGCACTGTATAGCATATATACCATGCATCCTTTTCCCCACTCCACCCCCTTGCTTTCTTCTACTTTTTTTTTAAAGACCAGGGTCTCGCTATATTGCCCAGGCAGGTCTTGAACTCCTGGGCTCTAGCTATCCTCTCGCCTCTGCCTCCCTAGGAGCTGGGATTACAGGCGGGAGCCACAGCTCCCAGCCTCTTTTATTTTTTTTTGAAATATAATTCATATACCATAATACTCCATTTTAAAGTGTACATTTTAGAACATATCATTTAAAGTAAACAATTGTGGCTGGGCCTGGCCACAAGACCAGCCTGGCCAACATAGTGATATCCTGTCTCTACTAAAAATAAAAAATTTAGCCGGGCATGGTGGCACACATGTGTAGCCCCAGCTACTTGAGAGGCTAAGGCAGAAGAATCACTTGAACCCCAGAGGCAGAGGTTGCAGTGAGCTGAGACTGAGACACTGCATTGCAATCTGGGCAACAGAGCAAGACTCAGTCTCAAAAATAAACAAAAAAAGTAAACTATTGTAAAGTATACAATTCAGTGGTTTTCAGTATGTTCACAAAGCTGTACAAGAATTACCACTAATTTTAGAACACTGTCATCACTCCTAAAAGAAACTCCATCTCTATTAACAGTCAATTCCTATTTCTCTTCTTCTCCCAGCCCCTGGCAACCACTAATCTTCACTCTCTTTCTATAGATTTGACAATTCTGAACAATTAGTATAAATGGAATTATATCCTAATGTGTGATCTTTTGTGACTGTCTTCTTTCACTTACCATGTTTTCAAAGTTCATCTACATTGTAGCATGTTTCAATATTTCATTCCTTTTTTCACTGTGATAAAATACATGTTTAATAAAGTTTTCTTTCTTTTCTTTTCTTTTCTTTTTTTTTGAGACACATTTTTGCTGTTGTTTCCCAGGCTGGGGTGCAAAGGTGTGATCTTGGCTCACTGCAACCTCTGCCTCCTGAATTCAGGTGATTCTCCTGCCTCGACCTCCTGAGTGGCTGGGATTACAGGCATGCGCCACCATGCCTGGCTAATTTTTGTGCTTTTAGTAGAGATGGGGTTTCACCGTGTTGGTCAGGCTGGTCTCGCCTGACCTCAGGTGATCTGCCCACCTCGGCTTCCCAAAGTGTTAGGATTATAGGTGTGAGCCACCGCACTGGGCCAAAATTTACCTTTTTAACTACTTTTAAGTGTACAACTAAGTGGCATTAAGTGCCACTCCAACCTAGGCAACAGAGTGAGACCCTGTCTTCCCCGCAACCCACTACCCCCTGAAAAGAGCATTAAGGCCAGGCGTGGTGGCTCATGCCTGTAATCCCAGCACTTTGGGAGGCTGAGGCAGGCGGATCACAAGGTCTTTAAAGTCCTCTAGATCATTCTTGCTCAGAAAGCCCCACCCTGGCCTCTCCTGGAGGCCCCTGAGTCCCTAGGCTGGTGCAAGTATACTCCCTCCATGCATGACAGCGTTTAGAGTGAAATGTATGGAAATGAGTTGTTTTTCTATTTCTCTCCCTCACTGATTGTCAGCGCATCTAGGGCACAGATCTTGGTTTAATTAATTCTGTATGCCAGCTCCTCAGGTGGTGCCTACCACACAGTAAGTACTCAGTGACTCAGTTAGTACTGAAGTAACTCAGTTAGTACTCAATGACTTTAGCTGTTCCACCAAACCAACAGGGGCTGCCCACTGATGAGAGGTGAGATGTGAAGGGAAAGAACTCAGGGTTAACCCCCAGGTCCTGGAGAACTGGAAACTGAATTAGTCAGGATTCTCCAGAGAAACAGAACCAACAGGATATAGAGAGGAATATATAAGAAGATGAGGAAAAGGGGATTTATTGCAAGAATTAGCTCATATGATTCGAGAGGCCGAGAAGGCCCACCATCTGCAAGCTGGGGAACCCGGAAAGCTGATGGTGTCGTTCAGCCTGAGTCTGAAGACCTGAGTACCTGGAGTTCTGGTGTCCAAGGGCAGGAGAAGATGGATGGCCCCACTCCAGAAGAGGGTGCGAATGTGCCTTCACCCTGCCTTTTTGTTCCGTCTGGACCCGCAGTGGATTGGATGATGCCTGCTCACGTTGGTGAAGGCGGAACTTTTCGGTCTACTGATTTAAATACTTATCTTCGGCAAACACTCTTCCAGACAGCCCCAGAAATAATGTTTTACCAGCTATCTGGGCATCTCTTAGCCCAGACAGGGTTGATACCTGTAATTAACCATCAGATAAGCCAAGTGGAAAACATAGGTTACAGGCAAAACACAGAAGGCTCCAATGCCAGGGTACAGAAACTGCGCTTTTGGGACGGGCACTGTGACTCAGACATGTAATCCAGCACTTTGGAAGCTTGAGGTGGGCGGATGGCTTGAGCCCAGAAGTCCAAGACCAGCCTGGGCAACATGATGAAACTCCATTTCTACAGAAAATACAAAATTAGCTGCAAGTGGTGGCTCACACCTGTAACCCCAGCACTTTGGCAGGCCAAGATGGGCAGATCACCTGAGATCAGAAGCTTAAGACCAGCCTGGCCAACATGGTGAAACCCTATCTCTACTAAAAATACAAAATTAGGCTTGGTGGCGAGCACCTATATCCAAGCTACTCCAGAGGCTGAGGCAGGAGAATCACTTGAACCCAGGAGGTGGAGGTCTCAGTGAGCCGAGATCGTGCCATTGCACTCCAGCCTGGGCAACAAGAGCAAAACTCCATCTCAAAAAAAAAGAAAAAAAAAAATACAGCCAGGCGAGGTGGCTCACACCTGTAATCCCAGCACTTTGGGAGGCTGAGGTAGGAGGATCACTTGAGGTCAGGAGTTCAAGACCAGCCTGGTCAACATGGTGAAACCCTGTCTCTACTAAAAATACAAAAATTAGCTGGGCATGGTGGCACAGGCCTGTAGGCCCAGCTACTCGGGAGGCTAAGACAGGAGAATCACTTGAACCCAGGAGGCAGAGGTTGCAGTGAGCCAAGACTGCACCACGGCACTCCAGCCTGGGTGACAGAGCAAGACTGAAAACAAAAATTAGCCAGTCATGGTAGTGCACACCTGTAGTTCCAGCTACTGGGAAGGCTGAAGTAGGAGGATCATTTGAACCTGAGAGGTAAAGGTTGCCGTGAGCTGAGATCGAGTCAGACTAGCAGACTGGGAAACAGAACAAGATCTTGTCTCAAAAAAAAAAAAGAAAAAAACGGGGCTTTGTTTTTTGTTTTTTGTTTTTTTTGAGACGAAGTCTTGCTCTTTTGCCCAGCCTGGAGTACAATGGCATGATCTCGGCTCACTACAATCTCTGCCTCCCAGGTTCAAGTGATTCTCCTGCCTCAGCCTCCTGAGTACCTGGGATTACAGGCGCGCACCACCATGCCTCATTAATTTTTGTAATTTTAATAGAGACGGGGTTTCACCATATTGGCCAGGCTGCAAAACTGGGCTTTTTTCAAAGAAAATCATTTGAACCTAAAACGTCATAGACACACTTAGTCTTTGAGGGGGAAATAAGGAAAAAGAACAAAAATCCATCAGTAGTTATTGAATGGGAGGAGCAGGTAAAATGAAAAGAAAAAGAAAAGAGGTTCAAACAGGAAGTGGGAGGATAGCTTTTTCTTTTTTTAAGAAAAGAGGCAAACTAATCTAAGCTGTTAGAATTTGCGATACTGTTCCCTCTGAGGGCATAGTGACTAAGCAGAGGTGCGGGGGTCTTCTGAAGAGCTGGCCATGTGTGACGTCTTGATGTGGGTGCTAGGCACACAGGCATATGCACTTTGTGAGATTTCTTTCTTTTTTGTCTTTTTTTTTTTAAGATGGAGTTTTGCTCTTGTTGCCCAGGCTGGAGTGCAATGGCGCGATCTTGGCTCACAGCAACCTCTGCAACCCAGGGTTCAAGCAATTCTCCTGCCTCAGCCTCCCAAGTAGCTGGAATTACAGGCATGCACCACCATGCCCAGCTAATTTTTTTTTTTTTTGTATTTTTAGTAGAGATGGGGTTTCTCCATGTTGGTCAGGCTGGTCTCAAACTCCCGACCTCAGATGATCTGCCCGCCTCGGCCTCCCAAAGTGTTGGGATTACTGGTGTGAGCCACCATGCCCAGCCCAATGAGACTTCATTAACCTGCACATTTAAGTGCATTTTCCTATACGTATATTACAAAAAGTTTTTTTTTTTTTTTTTTTGAGATGGAGTTTCCCTCTTGTTGCCAAGACTGGAGTGCAATGGCACGGTCTTGACTCACTGTAACCTCCGCCTCATGGGTTCAAGTGATTCTATTGCCTCGGCCTCCCAAGTAGCTGGGATTACAGGCACCCACCACCATGCCTGGCTAATTTTTGTATTTTTAGTAGAGAGGAGGTTTCATTATCTTGGCCAGGCTGGGCTCGAACTCCTGACCTCAGGTTATCTGCCTGTCTCGGCCTCCCAAAGTGCTGGAATTATAAGTGTGAGCCACCACAGCCAGGCTTGTTCCCTGTTTTAAGCAGCTTGGTCCCTCTCCGAGGTGGGGCCTGGGCACAAGGACAGGCCCAGCGACATGAACTGGTCCCAGGTATTGTCTCCAGGAATGTATGCCTTAGAAAAGAGCAATGTGTCTGTATTGCAGGATGTAAAGGTTTAAGTTTGAATATTTCTTTGATCTTAAAATAAATGGGTTATACAACTCATGAAGTCTTGGAGAGAAAAGGCTTCAGGATCCCTTCCGTGCCTCTGCCTTGCTCGGTGACCTTGGAGAAATCATGTGACCAACTACACATAGGTTTCCTCATATGCAAACTTTAGATAATTTCATCTGCCCTATACACTGCCTAGGTTGGTATGAGGGTTAAATGAGGTAATTGATGTGAATGTGCTTCCTGTAGATGTTTTTATAGCCCTTTACAAATAACATATAAGAACCCTAGTCTAGCTGTGGAACTGAGCCCACAATTGGTCTTTGAGCCATAATATCCAACACTCAGTCTTTCCCTAGGTGGTATTTGTCCTCCATCTATATTAAATTCTGTTCTCTTTGTTTTTGATAAGGTCTCCAGTTTGTAAGGTCACTTGGAATTCAGGTCCTTTGTGCCCAGATTGTTGACTGCACTACTCACTTACCTCCTATAAGTTAATACAGCTACTCTTCATTAGTCATGTGCTATCTGGCAGGCAAGGAGCTAGACACCACTGACAAAATGATGGATAAGAAACTTACTGGCCAGGCAGTGGCTCACGCCTGTAATCCCAGCACTTTGGGCTGAGGTGGGTGGATCAATTGAGTTAAGGCGTTCGAGACCAGCCCTGGCAACATGGTGAAACTCTGTCTCTACTAAAAATACAAAAAGTATCTGGGCGTGGTGGCACACACCTGTAGTCCCAGCTAGTTGGGAGGCTGAGACAGGAGAATCGATTGAACCCGGGAGGAGGAGATTGCAGTGAGCCAAGATTGTGCCACTGCACTCCAGCCTGGGCGACAGAGCAAGTCTCCATCTCAAAAAAAAACAGCAAAAAAAGAGACGTACTAAGTCTGCCCCCAGTGAGCCTGCATGCTGGAAGACAGAAGATAACTTACTGCATAACCAGCCTCTGGCTGGGCTCCTGGTACTCAGTGGACTTAGGTTCTAAGACATGAGATGGCAACCAAGAAATAAACCAAAAATAATTATGTGCTTTCTCTGTTCATATGTGGTGTGGTGGCCGCAGGTGTGGCCTCAACATGCAGAGCAATGCTGGTGAGTTTGTGGACATGTATGAAATGCTCCACCAGCCACCGCATCATCAGCATCAAGGACCATGCCTCCACCCAGATGAATGTGGCTGAGATTGACAAGGTCACAGGCAGGTTTAACAGCCAGCTTAAAACCTATGCTCTCTGTGGGGCCATTTGAAGGATGGGTGAGTGAGATGACTCTATTCTCTGATTGTCCAATGCTGATAGCATTGTCTGAAATAACCTTTTTTTTTTTTTTTCTTGAGACGAGGTCTCCCTCTGTTGCCCAGGCTCAAGTGCAGTGGTTCAATCTTGGCTAATTGAATCCTCCTGCCTTAGTCCCCTGAGTAAGGGACCACAGATATGCAGCACTATGCCCAGCTAATTTTATTGTGGTAGAGACAAGGTTTTGCTGTGTATCTCAGGTCACGAACCCTTGAGCTGAAGCAATCCGCTCACCTCAGCCTCCCAAAGTGACGGGATTATAGGCATGAGCCACCATGCCTGGCCTCAAATAACTGTTAACTAGAGAAAATCATGAATGTGGAATATTTGTCATAAATAAATAGTGAAAACCTAAGAACAGTAATTATTATTCCTACGTTGGTGATAAATCTAAAATGAGCACGAGGAACAGGCTGGGATCAAAGTTGGGGGGCAACTTAGGTAAGATGATAAAGGATGAAGAAGGTGACATTATTGCTGAGACTCAGCAAAGCCAGTTATGTGGAGATCTGGGAGAAGAACATTTCGGGAAGTACAGTAGCAAGAGCAAAGGTCCTGAGGCAGGAAAGAATGTGCCATGTTCGAGGAATTGAAAAGCAGTCAGTGTGACTAGGACTCGGAAGGTAGGAGGGATAATAAGATTAGATGAGATTAGAGAGAGGTAATGAAGGGGCCAGGGAAAACAAGGCTCTTAAATATAATGGGGAGTCAGTAAAGGGTTTGAGGAGGGGTTTATGTTTTGTTGTTGCTATTACAGGGTCTCAGTCGCCCAGGCTGCAGTGCAGTGGTGCAGTCACGGCTTGTCACAGCCTCAAACTCCTGGGCTCAAGTGATTCTCCCACCTCAGCCTCCCTAGTAGTTGGTACTACGGGCCCATGCCACCACATCTGGCTTAATTTTTAAATTTTTGTCCAGAAGGGGCATCCCTGATTATGCTGAGAATAAAATACAGAAAAAAAAACAATAATAGAAAGAGGCTGGGTGCAGTGACTCACACCTGTAATCCCAGCACCTTGGGAGGCCAAGGAGGGCAGATCATGAGGTCAAGAGATCGAGACCATCCTGGCCAACATGGTGAAACTTCTTCTCTACTAAAAATACAAAAATTAGCTGAGCATGGTGGTGTGCACCTATAGTCCCAGCTACCTGGGAGGCAGAGGTTGCAGTGAGCTGAGATTGTGCCACTGCACTCCAGTCTGGAGACAGAATGAGACTCCACCAAAAAGAAGGGAAGGAGGGAGAGAGGAAAGGAAGCAGGGAAGGAGGGAAGGAAGGATTAAAACTTTTTTTTTTATTTTAAAGAGACGGTGTCTCCCTGAGCTGCCCAAGCTGATCTCAAACTCCTGGACTCCATTGATTCACCTGCCTCAGCCTCCCAAAGTACTGTGCTGGGATTAGAGGTGTGAGCCACCATGCCTGACCTATTTAGGTTTTAAGAAGATCTCTTTGGCTGGGGTGGGAGAAAGGATTGAAGCAGCAAAGTGTAAAGCAAAGAGAACAGGAATTACAGGGGTTCAGGTTGGAAAACAGTTGTCTGAATTAACCTTTGGCCTGGGGTAAGAGCAGTGGAGGTGGAAATATGGAGCAAATTCAAGATATACTTTAAAGACTCATTGGGCGCAGTGGCCTTTAATCTCAGCACTTTGGAAGGCTGAGGCAGGTGGATCACTTGAGATCAGGAGTTCAAGACTAGGCTGGTCAACATGGTGAGACCCCTGTTTCTACTAAAAATACAAAAATCAGTTGGGTGTGGTGGCACATGCCTATAATCCCAGCTATTCGGGAGACTGAGGCAGGAGAATTGCTTGAACCCAGAAGGCAGAGGTTGCAGTGAGCCGAGATCGCACCACTGCATTACAGCCTGGACAACAGTGAGACTCCGCCTCAAAAAAAAAAAAAAAAGGCTGGGCGCGGTGGCTCACGCCTGTAATCACAGAACTTTGGAAGGCCCAGGCAGGCAGATCACCTGAGGTCAGGAGTTTGAGACTAGTCTGACCAAAATGGAGAAACCCTGTCTCTATTAAAAATACAAAATTAGCCAGGCATGGTGGTGCATGTCCGTAATCCCAGCTACTCAGGAGGCTGGGGCAGGAGAATTGCTTGAACCCAGGAGGGGGAGGTTGTGGTGAGCCGAGGTCACACCATTGCATTCCAGCCTGGGAAACAAGAGCTAAACTCTGTCTCAAAAACAAACAAAAATTTCATAGAAGCAGATTTGAGATAAAGATTTGTTTGTAAGTGATTTATTGTAAGTGATTTATGAAGGAAAGGCTCCCAAGAGAACCTGGTAAGGGAGTGTCTTTCTTGCTGCCTTGGATAGTCTTGAGCTCCAGGAGTCAGGAGATCCACCCACCTCCCAAAGTACTAGGATTACAGGCACGTGCTGTCATGCCTGTCCTGGTAACGGACTTTCTTACCAGTGAGTGAAAGTAGAATAGGAAAGGAGAGCCGGGCGCGGTGGCTCACACCTGTAATCCAAGCACTTTGGAGGCCAAGGCGGGTGGATCACCTGAGGTCAGGAGTTCAAGACCAGCCTGACCAACATGGCAAGACCCGGTCTTTAAAAGAAAAAAAAAAAAGGAAAGGAGAAGGAGCTAAAAGGAGGGTCATGGGCCCAACACATCGAGAGACAGAGGCAAGCGGATCACTTGATCCCAGGAGCTCAAGGCTGCAGTGAACCACCATTGCACCACTGCACTCCACCCTCAGCCCAAGTGACAGACGGAGACCTTGTCTCAAGAAAAGAAAAAAAAAAGGATGGGTGATTTTAGGTAAGGTCTCAGCCTCAGCCTGATCTCCATGGAGTTCTGGAGTATAAATTATATCTCCGAGTTTGTTCCGATTCAAGGCAAGGGAGCTGGGCCTCATATTACAGCACTTGTCAGTCAAGACGTAAACTCCTAGCCTCTCTGCGTTTTTAGGCAGAGCAGTTCCAGTAGCCTGAGGACAATTCTTCAAAGAGAACATAGATATAAGCCCTGTGAATCCAGGACAGTGACCCATAGAAATGGTCGTTGGACCTTTCGGCATGTGGAGGGTGCACCTGGAGTGTCTACTAACGCTCCATATAGGTTTAAAATGGGCCAGGCGTGGTGGCTTATGTCTGTAATCCCAGCACTTTGGGAGACCAAGGCAGGCAGATCACCTGAGGTCAGCAGTTGGAGACCAGCCTGGCCAAGATAGCGAAACCCCATCTCTACTTAAAAAAAAAATTAGCCGGGCATGGTGGTGGATGTCCATAATCCCACTCAGAAAGTCCAAAATCCCAACCACTCAGAAAGCTGAGTCAGGAGAATCTCTTGAACCCAGGAGGCAGAGGTTCCAGTGAGCTGAGATTGCACCATGGAGGGTGGAGAGGTGTGGAAGGAGACAGATGGAAAGAAGACTACTGAAAAAGTTAAAAAAAAAAAAGTATGGGTGAGAAGTGATTAATTAATTTTGTGGCACTGGGGACAGACAGGAAGAGCCAGACTGAAAAAAACCCAGCTACATGAGCCTTAGCCTCTCTGGGCATCATATTCTTCACCTGTGAAATGGGTCAATTACAATAATATTAAAAAAAAAAAAAAAAGTAAGGCTGAGTGCAGTGGCTTACGCCTGTAATCCCAGCACTTTGGGAGGCCAAGGAGGGTGGATCACCTGAGATTAGGAGTTCAAGACCAGCCTGGCCAACATGGAGAAACCCGCCTCTATAAAAAAAAATAAATAAATTTTAAAAAATAAAATAAAAATAATTTTTTAAAATGATAGTGGTAGTGACAATTTATTGAGTACTTCACTGTGATCCAGGTACAGATTGTTCCAAAGACTTTACCACCATTATTTTTGTTTAATACTCACAACAACTACGAGGTAGGCACATTTATTGCCTCCATGTGACAAAAGGAGACAGAGAGGCTCCAGGAGGTTAATAATTTGCCTGGCACAGTGGCTCATGGCTGTAATCCCAGTACTTTGGGAGGCCCAGGCAGGCAGATCACTTGAGCCAAGGAGTTCAAGACTAGGCTGGAAAACATAGTGAGACCCTATCTCGTTTTGTTTTGTTTTGTTTTGTTTTTTGAGATGGATTTTGCTCTTGTTGCCCAGTCTGGAGTGCAGTGGTGTGATCTTGGCTCACCACAACCTGGCCAACATGGCGAAACCCCATCTCTACCAAAAATACAAAAATTAGCCAGGCATGGTGGCATGCACCTGTAGTCCCAGTTACTTGAAAGGCTGAGGCAGAAGAATCACTTGAACCAGGGAGGTTTCAGTGAGCTGAGACAGAGCAACTGTACTCCAGCCTGGGTGACAGAGTGAGACTCAGTTTCAAAAAATAAAATAATTTTAAAATAATTTTAAGGCCAGGCGCAGTGGCTCACACCTGTAATCCCAGCACTTTGGGAGGACAAAGTGGGTGGATCACCTGAGGTTAGGAGTTCAAGACCAGCCTGGCCATCATGATGAAACCCCATCTTAAATAAATAAATTTTAAAAAATAAAATAAAAATAATTTCAAAAATGATAGTGGTAGTGACATTAATGAGTACTTCACTGTGATACAGGTACAGATTGTTCCAGAGACTTTACAACTGTTATTTTTGTTTAATACAACAACTACGAGGTAGACACATTTATTGCCTCCATGTGACAAAGGGAGACAGTGAGGCTCTGGGAGGTTAATAATTTGCCTGGCACGGTGGCTCATCCCTGTAATCCGAGCACTTTGGGAGGCCCAGGCAGGCAGATCACTTGAGCCAAGGAGTTCAAGACTAAGCTGGACAACATAGTGAGACCCTATCTCTCTTTTTGTTTTTTGTTTTTTTTTTTTGGTGAGATGGATTTTGCTCTTGTTGCCCAGTCTGGAGTGCAGTGGCGCAATCTTGACTCACCGCAACCTCCGCCTGCCGGGTTCAAGCATTTTTCTTGCCTCAGCCTCCCGAGTAGCTGGGATTACAGACATGTGCCACCACCCTCAGCTAATTTTGTATTTTTAGTAGAGACGGGGTTTCTCCATGTTGGTCAGGCTGGTCTCCAACTTCTGACCTCAGGTGATCTGCCCACCTCAGCCTCCCAAAGTTCTGTGAATACAGACGTGAGCCACAGCACCTGGCTAGCGAGTCCCTGGCTCTATAAAAATTACAAAACGAATTAGCCAGGTGTGGTGGTGAATGCTTGTAGTCCCAGCTACTTGGGGGGATGAGGATTGCTTGAGCCCGGGAGGTCGTTGAGGCTGCAGTAAGCCATGTTCAAGCCACTGCACTCCAGCCTGGATGACAGAGTGAGACTCTGTCTCAAAATAAAGAAATAAATAAAGGTTCCATAGACAGTCCTTTCCTCAAAAGATTCTGGGAAATGTTAAATGGCAGCCATAATTAATAATTATTGGCTGGGTGCAGTGGCTCACATATATAATCCTTGCACTTTGGGAGGCCAAGGCAGGAGGATCCCTTGAGTCCTGGAGTTTCAGACCAGCCTAGGGAGTATAGAAAGACACCCCCACCATCTCTACAAAAAATTTCATAATTAGCTGGGTGTGGTGGTTCATACCTCTAGTCCCACCTACTCGAGGGGCTGAGGTGGGAGGATTGCTTGAGCCCAGGAAGTCTAGGCTGCAGTGAGCTATGATCCTACCATGCATTCTGGTCTAGCAAAAGAGTGAGACCTTGTTTTAAAAAACAAAAATTATTGTTATCATCATCATTTTTTATGCTGTTATTATTAGAAATGACAGGAGCATGAACCACTGCTCCCAGCCTTTATTTATTTAGTTTTAGAGATGGGATCTTACCCAGGCTGGCCTTTAACTCCTGGGCTTGAGCAATCCTCCTGCGTAGGCCTCCGAAAGTGCTGGATTACAGGCATGAGACAAACCTTGCTTTGTCTCATTATTGATAATGCAAGGCAATTACTTTTTTTTATTGTGATAAAATATATCATTTTTACCATTTTTAAGTGTACAGTTCTGTAGTCTTAAGAACAGTCACTTCATTATGCAACCATCACCACCACCTATATCCAGAACATGTTCATCTTCCCCAACTGAAACTCCACCCATTACACATTACTCCCTATTTTCTCTCCCCGCCAGTCCCTGGCAACCCTCTTTACTGTCTCTCTGAATTTGATGACTCTAGGTACTTCATACAAGTGGAATCATATAATATTTGTCTTTTTGTAACCCAATGATTTCACTTAGCACAATGTCCTCAAGCTTCATCTGTATTGTAGCATGTATCAGGAGTTCCTTGTGGTTTTTTGTTTTGTTTTGTTTTTTGAGGCGGAGTTTTTGCTCTTTATTGCCCAGGCTAGAGTGCAATGGTGTGATTTCGGCTCACCACAACCTCCATCTCCTGGGTTCAAGCAATTCTCCTGCCTCAGCCTCCCAAGTAGCTGGAATTACAGGCATGTGCCACCATGCCAGGCTAATTTCGTATCTTTTTAATGGAGATGGGTTTTCTCCATGTTGGTCAGGCTGGTCTTGAACTCCTGACTTCAGGTGATCTGCTGCTTCGGCCTCCCAAAGTGCTGGGATTACAGGCATGAGCCACCGTGCCCGCCAGTTCCTTGCCTTTTAAAACTGAATAATATTCCACTGTATGCATATATCACATTTCATCAATGTATCCATTGATGGACACTTGGGTTGCTGTCACCCCTTGGCTACACTGCTATGAATGTGGATGTACAGATAGCTCTGAAAGACCTCATTTTCACTTTTTTGGGGCATGTACCCAGAAGTGGAATTGCTAAATCATATTGCAGTTCTATATTTAGGTTTTTGAGGAATTGCCATACCATTTTCCACAGCAGCTGCACTATTTTATGTTCCCATCAGCAATGCATCAGGGGTCCAATTTCCACCCATTCTTACCAACACTTATTTTTCTATTTTCTATAATAGCCATCCTAGTGTGTGTGAAGTGGCATCTCATTGTGGTTTTGTATTGAATTTCCCTAAGGATTAGTAATGTTGAGCATCTCCTTATGTGCTTGTTGTCCATTTTTATATCTTCTTTTTTTTTTGAGACAGAGTCTTGCTCTGTCATCCAGGCTGGAGTGCAGTGCTGTGATCTTGGCTTACTGCAACCTCCACCTCCAGAGTTCAAGCAAATCTCTCACCTCAGCCTTCCAGGTAGCTGGGACTACAGGCATGTGCCAACATGACCAGCTGATTTTTGCATTTTTAGTACAGATAGTGTTTCACCATGTTGGCCAGGCCGTTTTCGAACTCCTGACCTCAAGTGATTTGCCTACCTCGACATCCCAGAGTGCTGGGATTACAGGCATGAGCCAGCATGCCCAGTCATTTTTATATCTTTAAAGAAACATTGGTCAGGCACGGGGGCTCACACCTGTAATCCCAGCACTTTGGGAGGCTGAGGCAGGCATATCGCTTGAGCCCAGGAGGTTTGAGAGTAGCCTGGGTAACATAGTGACACTTCATCTCTATACAAAATACAAAAATTAGCTGGGTGTGGTGTGTGCCTGTAGTCCCAGCTACTAGGGAAGCCAAGATGGGAAGACTGATTGAGCCAGGAGACGTAAGCAGCAGCAAGCTGTGATTGTGCCACTGCACACTCCAACCTGGATGACAGAGCAAAACCTTGTCTCAAAAACAAATAAAATAAAATAAAAATAAAGAAACATCTCTTCAAGCCTTTGGTTTTTTTTTTTTTTTTTGAGATTGGCCTTGTGTTGCCCAGGCTGGCCTTGAACTCCTGGGCTCAAGCAATCCTCAGCTTCCCAAGTGGGTGGGACTATAGGTGCGCGCCACCATGCCTGGCTTCGTCTACGTTTGAATTGGATTGTTTGTTTGGTTGTTGAATTGTAGGATTTCTTTATATACACTGGATGTTAATATTTTATCAAATACATGTTCTGCAACTATTTTCTTCCATTCTGTGAGTTGTCTTTTCACTCTCTTGTTTTTTGTTGTGTAGTTTAAAATTTTTTTTTAGAGACAGGGTCTCACTGTGTTGCCCAGCTGGAGTGCAGTGGTGTGATCGTGGCTCACTGCAGCCTCATTGAACTCCTGGGCTCAAGAGATCTTCCCACCTCTAGTTGCTTGCTTTTCTCTTCTTTTATTTATTTTTTTCTGTTTTTCTTTGTTGCTTTTTTTTTTTTTTTAGATGAGGTCTTGCTCTGCCACCTAGGCTGGAGTGCAGTGGCATGATCATGGCTCCCTGCAGCCTTGACCTCCTGGGCTCAAACGATCTTCCTGCCTTACCCTCTGGAGTAGTTGGCACTACAGCCATGTGCTGTCATGCCTAGCTAATATATATATATATATATATATATATACATACATACATATATAAAAATGCATATTTTTTAGTTTTTGTAGAGATGAGGGTTTGACAAGGTGGTCTGGACTCCCTGGGCTCAAGTGATCCTCTCACCTCAGCCTCTCAAAGTGCTGGAATTACAGATGTGAGCCACCATGACCAGCCTCACTCTCTCGCTCTCTCTCTTTTTTTTTCCCTGAGGCATAGCCTCAAGAAGTCCCAAGAACATGTGCCTCCTGGCCTCGCTCTTGATAGTGTTTTCTTTTTTCAGTTTTTACAGTTTTATTTAAATACAGAATGTGCACATGAGCTGTCTACTCATTTTCTTCACTGTGCAGCCTGGCATTGGGGTTGGTGATTCTGATGGCCAGATGGGCAATTCTTTCCACGATGGCTTTGAGGTTCTTGGAGGAAACATTGTGAGCAATCTGAGCACAGTAAGATTTGTTGCACATCAGCAGCACTTCCAGCTCCTTCATGTTGTGGACCGGGAACTTCCGGAAGCCACTGAGCAGCATGTGCTTTGCTTTTTGTTGCTCCCATAACCAATGTTGGGCATCAAGATCTGGCCCTTGAAGCTTCTATGAACCCTGCTGTCAATACCTCTGGTTTACTGCCAATTATGCTTAATTTTGACAAATCAATCTGACTGGTGCAAGATGAACTTCTTGGCTCTCTTTTTGATGATCTTGGGCTTCACAAGGGGTCTGAGGGTGGCCATGATGCCAAGGAGGAGATGGCTGCCACCTCCGTAGGCAGCGCCAAGGAAGAGAGACGACAGTGTTTATTGATGTACAAAAGTTTTTAATTTTGATGAAGTCCAATTTATTTTTCTTTTGTTACCTGTACTTTTAGAGTCATATCTATGAAATTATTGCCAATTCTAATGTCATAAAGATTTTTTTCTAAGTGTTGTGTAGTTTTTACTGTTATGGTCTTTGATCCATTTGGGGTCATATTTTTGCATACAGTGTTAGGTAAGGATGCAACTTCCTTCTTTTGCATGTGGATATCCAGTGCTCCTAACACTATTTGTTGAAAAGATTGTCTTTTCTACATTAAAAGGTAGTGGCTCCTTTGCTGAAAATCAATTGATCATATATATGAGGGTTTGTTTTAGGGCTCTCTATTCTCTTCTGTTGGTCTATATGTCTGTCCTTATGCCAGTATCACACTGCTTTCATTGCTGTGGCTTTGTAGTAAGTTGTGAAATCAAGAGGCATGAGTCCTTCAACTTTGCTCTTCTTTTTCAATGCTGTTTTGACTATTTGAGCAATGCAGATACTTTTTTTTTTTTTCTGAGACAGAGTCTCCTCTGTCATCTAGGCTGGAGTGCAGTGGTGCGATCTCGGCTCATTGCAACCTCTGCCTCCCGGGTTCAAGCGATTCTTCTGCCTCAGCCTCCTGAGTAGCTGGGATTACAAGTGCATGCCAACACATTTGGCTAATTTTTGCATTTTTATTTTATTTGATTAATTTGTTTTTTTAAGATGCAGTTTCACCATGTTGGCCAGGCTGGTCTCAAACTACTGACCTCAAGTGATCCACCCGCCTCGGCCTCCCAAAGTGCTGGGATTACAGGCATGAGCCAACACGCCCAGCCAATTTTTGCATTTTTAGTAGGGACAGGGTTTCACTATTTTGGTCAGGCTGGTCTCAAACTCCCGACCTCGTGATCTACCTGTCTCAGAGTTAAGCACTCTCAAAGTGCTGGGATTATAGGCGTGAGTCACCATGCCTGGCAGAATGCAGGTACTTTTTAAATAGGACTCCTAGAGGTACGAAGGAAAGAAGGATTCATAACAGTTGCTGCTTACGTACTTTAGGAAGCATGTTGTGGCTGTGTCTGGCCAATTTCATAGGTTTGGTGACCCTACTGCCGATACCAAGAAGTATTAATAGAATGCACAGTCTGATAATAGTAAAAGCATTACAGTACCTAGTTATATGCTATACAAATTTAACTTATTAAAATGTACAAAATAGGCCGGGTGCAGTGGCTCATGCCTGTAATCCCAGCACCTTGGGAGGCCGCGGTGGGTGGATCGCTTGAGGTCAAGAGTTCAATACCGGCCTGGCCAACATGACAAAACCCCGTCTCTACTAAAAATATGAAAATTAGCCAGGTGTGGTGGTGCTCGCCTGTAATCCCAGCTACTCGGGAGGCTGAGGTAGGAGAATCGCTTGAACCTGGGAGGTGGAGGTTGCAGTGAGCTGAGATTGCATCATTATACTCCAGCCTGGGCAACAGAGCAAGACTCTATCTCAGGAAAACAGAAAAGAAAAGAGAAAAGAAAAGAAAAAAACCCTACAAAATAGCATGATAGCATGGAATCAGAAATCTGAGATGTCTGGTCTCTGTACACACACATAACTTCAGTTTATCCGAACACTTCTGCTTGTTTCTGTTCTCTGCTTTCCTGACCCATCTCCTACCTTCTTTTTCCTGCATTCAGATGCTACTTACAAGTCATTTTTATCTATTTTTATTTTTTTCCCCTGCAGACCACTTTTTAAAACTCTATGCTGTAATGGTACTGATTAAACACAAGGAATACATTCACCTGGTTCCAAATTAAAAAGTAAAAAGGCCCAGGATGAAAGTCTCCCTGGCATTCCTGCCTCCCTCTTCCCAATTTCCCCTCTCCAGCAACAACCATTCTTAAGGCTTTCTTGTATTTCCTTCTCAATACATATATTTAAACATATACATTCATGAGCTGGATGCAGTTCAAGAATGAATTCCAGCAACTCAGAAGGCTGAGGATGGAGGACCACTTGAGCCCAAGTGTTCAAGGCTGCAGTGCAGGAGTTCATACCACTGCACTCCAGCCTAAGTGACAGAGGGAGACCCCAGCTCTAAAAACAAAACAAAACAAAAACGTTCTGTGCAGAGCCAAGTAAAAAGAACTTCCTGACACAGTGAAAGGGCAGCTCATGTGCGGTGTGTTCCTACAGACTTTCATCTGCCAGCAGGTAGCCCCCAACCCCTGCACCCAAGGGCTTGATGGGAACTAGGAAGACCCTCAGCAGCTTTGTGGCAGGCAGTGCATGGGGGTGGGGGTGAGGGTTGAGATTACTTCCACCCTGGACTGCCTGTATCCAAGCTCTCAGGAGGTGGCATCTTTTTTTTTTTTTTTTTTGAGACAGAGCTTCACTCTTGTCACACAGGCTGGGGTACAGTGGCATGATCTCGGCTCACTGCAACCTCTGCCTCCCGTGTTCAAAAGATTCTCCTGCTTCAGCCTCCCAAGTAGCTGGGATTACAGGTGCATGCCACCACACCCAGATAATTTTTGTATTTTTATTAGAGACAGAGTTCCTCCATGTTGGCCAGGCTGGTCTCGAACTCCTGACCTGATTACAGGCATGAGCCACCGCACCCGGCAGGAGGTGACATCTAACACCTCTACTCCCTTGCCCACCCTTCTGGTGAAATAACTCTGGGAGGCCACTCTATGCTGGTGCGCAATGCTTCTCCACCGGATTCAGCTTCAGCTGTTCTCATGAGTTATTTGTTGGATCGCCCACCTGTTATTGGCTGCCTTCCCTGTCTCACTTCCCTACTCCCTTCCTTCTGTTTAGCCAGTTTACTTCCCAAATCAAGTACTTGCACTCAAATCTTTGTCTGAATTTACTTTGGGAAAAACCCAAAGGGAGACCCATGTATGCACTGTCCTATACCTTGCTTGGTTCACTTAACATGACCTGGAGATACGCTCCTATCACTACTCCAAGGCTTCCTCATTCCTTTTTTGTTTTCTTTTGAGACGGGATCTTGCCTTGTCACCCAGGCTGGAGTGCGGTTGCACAATCAGGGCTCACTGCAGCCTCAGCCTCTCAGGTTAGAGTGATCTTTTCCCCAGCCTCCTGAGTAGCTGGGACCATAGGCACGTGCTACCATGCTCAACTAATTTATATATTTTTTTGTAGAGATGAAGTTTTGCCAAGTTGCCCAGGCTGGTCTCAAACTCCTGAGCTCAAGTGATCCACCCACCTTGGCCTCCCAAAGTGCTGGATTTACAGAAATGAGCCTCATTGTGTTTAAGGGCAACACAGTATTCCCTTCATGCACGTGGGTAAGAGCTGGGCTCTGGAGACAGACAGCCTGCAAGTCATTCTTCATACCTAACACAGGACCAGCCATCCTTCCACAGAGGGCAGCCTGCTTTCCCTCCACTTTTTCTTTTTTTCTTTTTTTTTTTTTTCTGAGATAGAGTCTCACCTTGTCACCCAGGCTGGAGTGCAATGGTGAGATCTCGGCTCACTGCAACCTCCGCCTCCTGGGTTCAAGCAGTTCTCCTGCCTCAGCCTGCTGAGTAGCTGGGATTACAGGCACACGCCACCATGCCTGGCTAATTTTTTTTGTATCTTTAGTAGAGACGGGGTTTCACCATGCTGGCCAGGCTGATCTCAAACTCCTGACCTCACAATCCACCCGCCTTAGCCTCCCAAAGTGCCAGGATTACAGGCGTGAGCCACCACTCCCGGTCCCCTCCACCTTTTCTATTTTCATGATTCCCCCAGGCACCTCTTCCCGAAATCTGAGATGGTTGCCTAACTCATTCCCATAGGCTTGCACGTAGTCTGTAAATTACCAAATCTACAGACTGGCACTCCCAGATGCGTCTGTCTTACCTAGAGTTTATTTGTCCTTTGCTTTTTTTTTGCTTCCCTCCCTCCTTCTTTGCTATTATCTGCCCCCTACCCTGACCCCAGGTTAGAAAAACAAAAGTTTGAGTATTCTCTTTTCAGTTTTTTTTAATTTCTCAAAACTAAACATTAGCTACCAGGATTAAAAAGTCAGGAGATTTCACATTGGAATTTGGATTTTATGTTTCTCTTGAAAAATCAATGCTGTTTCATTATAGTCTCAATTTAAAAAAAAAAAAAAAAGGAAGAAAGAAAAAAATCAGACTGGCTCACTCCTGTAATCCCTGAACTTTGGGAGGCCAAGGTGGGCAGATCACCTGAGGTCGAGAGTTTGAGACCAGCCTGGCCAACATGGTGAAATCCCGTCTCTACTAAAAATACAAAAAAATTAGCCAGGCGCGGTGGCAGGCACCTGTAATCCCTGCTACTCAGGAGGCTGAGGCAGGAGAATCCCTTGAACCGTGGAGGCAGAGGTTGCAGTGGGCCGAGATCGCGCCATACCACTGCACTTTAGCCTGGGCAACAGGAGTAAAACTCCGTCTCAAAACAAAAAAAGAAAGAAAGAGAAAGAAAAAATCCTAAGTCCCAGCAATGCCTCTGTTCTGGCATGATCACAGATCACAATCTCCTGGGCCAGAGCTAAGGATCCTCTGTCCCCATGGGGTGGGCATCTATTAACCATTCACCACTCCCCACAAAGAGACTTCCTCACTTATTTATGGGATCTCCCTGGCCCAGTAGGTGACTGGATGTGAAACGCCTGGTTCAAATCCTTATTAATGCAAGCTTGAAGGTTTGTTTGTTTGTTTTGAGACAGTCTTATTCTGTTGCCCAGACTGGAGTGCAGTGGTGTGATCTTGGCTCACTACAGCATCCGCCTGCTGGGTTCAAGCAATTCTCCTGCCTCAGCTTTCCAAGTAGCTGAGACTACAGGCACCATGCCCAGCTAATTTTTGTAGTTCTTAGTAGAGACAGGCTTTCTCCATCTTGGCCTGGCTGGTCTTGAACTCCCGTACTCATGATCTACCCGCCTCGACCTCCCAAAGGGCTGGGATTACAGGCATGAGCCACCACATCCAGCTGCAAGACCTTATCTTTTAAAAACAACAACAGCTGGCTGGCGGCTCACCCCTGTAATCCCAGCACTTCGGGAGGTCGAGGGTGGCAGATCATGAGGTCAGGAGTTCGAGACTAGCCTGGCCAATATGGTGAAACCCCCGTCTCTACTAAAAATACAAAAATTAGCTGGGTATGGTGGCGCGGTGCCTGTAGTTCCAGTTACTCAGGAGGCTGAGGCAGGAGAATCACTTGAACCTGGGAGCAGAGGTTGCAGTGAGCCGAGATCACGCCACTGCATTCCAGCCTGGGTGACACAGTGAGATTCTGTATAAAAAAAAAAAAGAGGAGGCCCCGAAAAATATCACTCTGAAATCTACCTCCCCACTCCCTTATCTCCAGGTCCCTATGTCCAAACCACAGGAATTTGAAACTGTGGAACTCAGTTAAAAATCAGAGATCTTTCTGGTATTCCAAGGCTTTAGGAGTTAAGTAACTTGCCCAAGGCTACACAGCTGCAAAACTCTGGATTTCCCAAATGCTTTTGCATTTTTGTCCTAAGGCCACAGTCACAGCATTTCCTAGCAAAGCCCAGCCCAGATCCGCAGACTTTCTGATTTTTCTTGACTTATTCACACCTGAGAACAAACACCTCTCTGCCTGTTGAAACGGTCTTTTCAAACAGGGTTAGGCTCTGTGGCTCACACCTGCAATCCCAGCACGTTTGGAGGCTGAAAGTGGGAGAATAACTTAAGCCCAGGAGTTCGAGACTGGCTTGGGCAACAAATCAAGACTCCTGTCTCTTGAAAAATAAAAAACAATGGGCCGAGCTCAGTGGCTTATGCCTGTAATCCCAGCACTTTGGGAGGCTGAGGCAAGTGGATTACCTGAGATCAGGAGTTTGAGACCAGCCTGGTCAACATGAAGAAACTCTGTCTCCACTAAAAATACAAAAATTAGCCGGGCGTGGTGGCGCATGTCTGTAGTGCCAACTACTCGGGAGGCTGAGGCAGGAGAATCGTTTGAACCTGGGAGGCAGAGGCTGCAGTGAGCCGAGATCACACCACTGCACTCCAGCCTGGGTGATAGAGTGAGACTCTGTCTCAAAAGAAAAAGAAAAAGAAAATAAATTAGCTAAGCACGGCAGTATATGCCTGAGTCCCAGCTATTCAGGAGGCTGAGGCAGAAGGCTGCAATAAGCTATGATCGTGTCACTGTACTCCTGCCTGGGTAACAGAGCAAGACCCTGTCTCAACATAAACAAAACTCAAAGAAAACAGAGTTTATAAGTAGTAAGAAAAGGCGGTTTGTGTCTTTTCCTCCTCTTCTGCCCTCCAATTCTCTCCAAATTGGTGCATTTTTTTTAGACAAGGTGACAGGCAGGGGGCGGGGGGAGGAATGGAGGGGCTGCGCAAAATGGTGCATTTGGCAGAAGGATGAAGACCAGGTTACTCCAGGATAAAGTTCTACCTCCTTGACCGCCTGGTCTCCAGGTCTGCATCTCGTGGTCACAATTTCTGCCAGGTAAGCTTTTACGTTTATCTCTCTGCCTGTTGCAGGGAAGCCTCCTTCCGGCCAAGTTGGTGTTCACCTTTACCTGAATTCACCTTTGCTTTCCTGCCTACCATGGAGGCATGGGGGCCCTTGTTCATTCCATCTCCTATACACTCAGAATGTCCTCATTTAATGAGGTTTGGCTTTGTCTGTTTTTCAGACAGGCTGCAGTGCAGTGACACTATCTTGGCTCACCACAGCCTCCACCTCCTCGGGCTCAAGTGATTCTCCTGCCTCAGACTCCCAAGTAGCTGGAATTACAGGGGTGTGCCACCAACGCCTGGCTAATTTTTGTATTTTTGATAGAGACAGGGTTTCGCCATGTTGGCCAGGCTAGTATGGAACACCTGACCTCAGGTGATCCACCTGCCTCGGCCTCCCAAAGTGCTGAGATTACAGGTGTGAGCCACCTTGCCCAGCTGGCTTAAAATTTTTATTTGCCAGGCGCGGTGGTGCATGCCTGTAGTTCCATCTACTCGGGAAGCTGAGGATGGAGGATCGCTTGAATCCAGGAGTTCTGGGCTGTAGTGCACTATGCTGATCAGGTGTCCGCGCTAGGTTCGGATTCACTATGGTAACCCACCGGGAGCGGGGGACCACCAGGTTGCCTAAGGAGGGGTAAACTGGCCCTGGTAGGAAACAGAGCAGATCAAAACTCCTGTGCTGATCAGCAGTGGGATCGCACCTGTGAATAGCCACTGCACTCCAGCCTGGCAATATAGCGAGACCCTGTCTCTTTAAAAAAAAAAAAAAGCATTTTATTTAGAGATAGGATCTCGCTCTGTTGCCCAAGCTGGAGTACACTGGCACAATTGTAGCTCACTGTGACCTTGAACTCCTGGACTCAAGCAATCCTCCCACCTTAGCCTCCCCAGTAGTCAGGACTCCAATTCTCTCCACAGAGATGCATGTGCCACCATACCTAGCTAATTTTTGTATTTTTTTTTTTTTTTTGCAGAAACAGGGGTCTCACTATATTGTTCAGGCTAGTCTTGAATTCATGGCCTATTGCCTTAACCTGTCAGGGGTCTGGGATTACATGCATGAGCCATGCCCAGCCATATTTAATGGGTTTTTTGGTTGTGTTGTGTTGTGGTTTTTTTCCTTTTGCTTTGTAAGATGGAATCTTGCTCTGTTACCCAGACTGGAGTGCAGTGGCAGGATCATGGTTCACTGCAGCCTTGACTTCCTGGGCTCAAGCAGTCTTCCTGCCTCAGCCTCCCAAGTAGCAGGACCACAGGCATGCGCCATCACTCCCAGATAATTTTTTACTTTTTTTAGAGATGGGGGTGGGAGGGGGTTCTCTCCATGTTGCCTAGGCTGGTCTCGAACTCCTGGTCTTAAGTGATCCTCCTGCCTTGGCCTCCCAAAGTGTTGACATTACAGGCTGAGCAACTGGGCACAGTGGCTCATGCCTGTAATCCCAGCACTTTGGGAGGCCAAGGTGGGTGGATCACCTGAGGTCAGGAGTTCAGGACCAACCTGGCCAACATGGTGAGACCCATCTCTAATAAAAATACAGAAAATTAGCTGGGCGTGATGGCGGGTGCCTATAATCCCAGCTCCTCAGGAGGCTGAGGCAGAAGAATTGCTTGAAGCTGGGAGGCGAAGGTTGTAGTGAGCCGAGATCGCACCATTCCACTACAGCCTGGGCGACAAGAGAAAAACTCCATCTCAAAAAAGTACAAAAATACGAAAAAAATACAAAAAATTTGCCGGATGTGGTGACATGCACCTGTGGTCCCAGCTACTCAGGAGGCTGAGGCATGAGAATCACTTGAACCCAGGAGGTAGAGGTTGCAGTGAGCCGAGATTACACCACTGCACTCCAGCCTGGGAAACAGAGCAAGACTCTGCCTCAAAAGAGAGAAGGAAATAGATCTGAAGTCAATTTGTCAAAATGCTAACTTTTGCAGTATCTGAGTTGTAGGTTCCTACGCATTTGCCATGATATTCTCATTATGTCTTTGGCTATTTATAATACTTCATAAATTAAAGGAAGGAGATGTGATATTTTTTATAAGCAGCACTTCTCAAACTTTCATGTACAATCAATCCCTTGGAGATCTTGTTAAAATGCAGATGCTGAGTCAGTGGCCTGAGAATCTACACTCCTCACAAGCTCCTGTGTTGGGATGCAGCTGGTTCCAGGGCTCCATCTGAAGAGGTAGCCTTCCAGACAACTCAGCCCCAGGGCTCCTGAGATGAAGTGAAGGGCCCAGCCCAGAGGACTCGGCTTCAAGGTTCACAGTGTTGGATGCTGCAGATGCTGACAGTGCCTACGGCTTTCCTGCCTATTTTAGGACATGCTAGAAGCTTGGTGTGTCCTAAAAACCCTCTTTCAAGAATCTCTCCCCAGCTGCTGCTAGTGGGATTTTTTTTTTTTTTTTTTTAATTCTCTATCCTATTTAACCTTCTCACTGATGACCTTTTCGTGCATAATTTTTTTTTTTTTTTTTTTTTTTTTTGAGACAGAGTCTCGCTTTGTCTCCATGGCTGGAGTGCAGTGGTGCGATATCTGCTCATTGCAACCTCTGCCTCTCAGGTTCAAACGATTCTCCTGCCTCAGCCTCCCCAGTAGCTGGGATTACAGGAGCATGCCACTGCACCCAGCTAATTTTTATATTTTTAGTAGAGACGGGGTTTCACAATGTTGGCCAGACTGGTTATGCATAACTTTTTATCACAGATGTTTGGTTTTGGTTTGAATCTTTTCAAGCTTTGTAAACCCTTGGTTCATTATGCTTCTCCCTTGATTACTCATTTTAAAACTCTTGATTTGACATTGGGGAACTTTAAGCTATAATCTCGTCTTGTTTTTTTCTTTTTCTCTTGCCTTCTATGCTTTCCATTTTATTTATTTTTTTGAGATGGAGTCCCACTCTGTCACCTAGGCTGAAGAGCAGTGGCATGATCTTGGCTCACTGCAACCTTCAACTCCCAGGTTCAAGTGATTCTCTTGCCTCAGCCTCCTGGGTAGCTGGGATTACAAACAACTGCCACAATGCCTGGCTAATTTTTTTGTATTTTCTTTTTTTCTTTTCTTTTTTTTTTTTTAAAGACGAGGTTTCACCATATCGGTCAGGCTAGTCTCGAACTCCTGACCTCAGGTGATCCACCTGCCTTGGCCTCCCAAAGTGCTGGCATTATGGGTGTGAGCCATTGCACCTGGCCAATTTTTTTGTATTTTTAGTAGAGACGCGATTTCTCCA